>KZ063691.1:12944-28696 GCA_002091835.1 Anopheles maculatus
GATCGCAACGATAGACAAATAGCTTCTCATCCGCAAAGAGAGAGGAAGGAATACTCTCATCCAACCAAGTCTCAGTGAGAATGTAGATGTCGAATGTAGCATCGGAGAGTGCGTTACGCAGATCGGTTAGTTTAGTTCTAGTTCCTCGAACGTTTTGATAATACAGAGATATCTTAGTAGTGGTAGGAGCGGCGTAGCAGCTAGCACGAGGGGCATGTAGCGAGCGTATATGAGAGGGGGTAGGAAGCGGTAACGCACGAGCACATGGAGAGTGGTGATTATCAGTGAAAGTTATTGGAAGTGTAGGGCATACTGATCGGACCGTGACCCGGAGACAGATTGCCACTACTCGCCGAATCCAAGCGCTTTTGTTCCGGTGCAAGTTGCGATGCAGGTAAATCCAAATCGCCAGGAGTCAGGTGAGTGCTGGGACGCCAAACGTTGATGTGCCGAGGATTTTCTTCCTTAAACTCCTTGAAGGAGATTCCGGATGGCCAAGTGGAGCAAGACAACGCTTCCTTTCGGTGAGTAACGGGAACCCCCACCTTAAATGATACAAAGCTCAGCGTCGACAGGTCTCGGTCACGACGTACGAGGCTGTAGACTAGGATGTCATCCGTACCGACGCAGCGTCGAGCCATATCCCGAATGACATCAATAGGGACATCAGGTGCGATACGGGAAAGAAAGATCCAAGTGCGTGGAATGCGTTGTGGGACGATCCGGATGTTGTTGCAGGGTAACCCTGTACCCATCATCAGTGATGTGCGTGTATTAGTGTTGTCGATCTGACTTTCGGGAGATCGATCAATCAACCGGCGTTTGGCAGGATTATCCACTAAATGAGCAGGATACGTGTGCGTGACAGGATTCGGTACAGTGTCGGTGCAATGTGGTGGTGCAGTAAAAGAAATCGGGTGAGAATCCAATTTCTCGCTCAATTTAACAAATGATGAGCAGAACTCGCGTCTCATAATTTCAATCTCCTTGATTGCATTTGAGAGGTCGTTTAGTGCAGTGACAAACGGTGCGTGAGATGTGTGCCGGTTCATGGAGTGAGATGCAGCGTGAGAATCAATGAGATTTCTTATTGTTGATACGGCTGTTGAAGAATCGTCTTTCAGGCCACTAATCTCCTTCTTTACGGCGTCTAATGACATAGCAACGGAACGTCGTAGCTCATCAGCTGCCTCAGAACAGGATAGGGATGTGGCATTAAACTCAGCCTTAAGCGCATCCAGCAGACATGACGCATCACGAGAGATGCCTAGTGAGAAGCGGGACGCATCTGTTGATCGGATGCGCTTGCCACAGTCGATGCAAGCCCAGAACAAACTTTGGGACTTTTTGAAATCCCGAAGCAGTGCACCAGAGAGACCGATGCACTTATCGTGAAAAAATCCCTCGCAAGGACCACAGCACGGAGTAGGTTCATTGGCAATAACAGTGGAACACTTTTTGCACACAATTTCGGCCATTTTGAGTGTTTGTTTGATGTGCACACAGAGCAGGGAGCACCACGGCAGGTTTACGTGAATTCACTGGGTAATAACGATAGTTCAGTGCTCAACGATCACTAAATGTGAGCTAGCAGTTGCGAGACAACACTGTGAGTAATTTTGGTGAAATTTTTAGCGAATAAACTCACAAAAACTGATAAAAAACCAGAGAGCGTAGGCTTAAGCGACCGGACTGTATGACGTTTCGAGCGAAAATCAGTTGATGTATGAATGTTAATCTAGTTGGAAAGTATGTAGAAGAAGAAATAAAACGATAATGTCAGATTGTGCAGGAGGCTCTAAAGGAGGGATGTAGGCAAGAGATTGCATAGAAAAATATTATGAAATAAATTTGCACTTTTTGCACTTTTGCTAACTTGAGTAGCAAAAGAGAATCAAGCGAATAAAGAGCAGCGAATTTTTAACTCCTTTCACGAGCCCAAAAATCTGTTTTTAAAGTTTGTTTGCTACTCAAGTTACATCCGTAACACCATGTATCATGGTATTTCCACGGTCCTGGAAAGAGAGTATTCAATTATTTTATTGATGCGTAATTACTAGACGACATTCCGATTTCCGGCTCACTTCTTAATGGGTATTTCTATTAATCCATACGAGATGCAAACTGTTCTGCTACTAGCGTGCCCGATCTTACACATATCTTTATTATTTGCAAATAGTTTTCAAAGGAATATGCAGAAAAATATCAAGTGGTTCGAACTACATAATGTCTTCAAACACGTGTTGGAGATTGCGGACATTTCTTGTTAAATGAGAACGACCATAATACATGCTAAAGTCCTCAACAAAATTTTAGTGGAACTTCTCCGCAAGGGCCTGGCTTCTGGCTGGTAACTGACCAGATTTCCGAACGAAAACGAACTATTCGAAATTTCGGAATATAAACTAGAACGCTTCTTCCGTACAACTTCTTACGTGATACAGCATTTGATTGTTATAAATTACTATCATTACGGCCATTTGAAAGAACTTTTAGGATCGGTCGTTCGATCCTACTTTTATTGAGCCTTCCAGTTTCGGCTCAAAAAGAAAAAGAAGAGTTTCGGGATCTTGGTTTCTTCCTTCCTGGTCTTCCTTCCTTCTTGGCTGGTCTTCCTTCCTTCTTGGGGTAGTCTTCCTTCCTTCTTGGGCTAGTCTTCCTTCCTTCTTGGGTAGTCCTCCGGGGGATGGTTTGATCATAGTGGCTGGGACGCAATTTTGTTTTTTCCGTTTATTTATAGAGGCTTTGGGTCTTATAGACTTCATTCGCCTCTGCTGGGACGCAACTGATGTCTGGTACGGATAGGCAGCCGTTTTTATACTGTCCTGTCCGTATCCAGATTCCTCGTTTGCTTTGTTCGCCTATTGTTGTCCGTTTGCAGAATTGTCCCGTCCTGAGTTGTCCAGTCCTGAATGGTCCCGTTTCGAGCCTTCCCGAGAACACGGACCTCGTTGTTCTCGCTCGATCCGACCCAAGCGACAATTTTCTTGATTTTGTCTGTTTCCGTCCGTTTTCTTCTAGATGACGTTTTATCCTGGTTGGTGTCCTAGCTAATATTTATATAGTCGCCACAAACTCATTCGCAACAATATGAAAAGATTAAACGAATCTTTCTACCTGAAAAATCGTTTCAAAATACGTTCGATATGTACCCCACACTCTTCCGTACTTTTTAAATTCATTTACAACTAGAATAAAATATTAATAAAACGATTGTGAAAGCAACATTGCATTTTACCGCAAAATTTTTCTTCGTGATTCACATTCAATCTTCATTTGATAGAATCATCAATGGCAAACAAAACAGAAGGCGAAAAGAGAATACTAGCGACCAGTACGTGCTCTAAAGTATATGCTTTAAGGAAGTGTAACCGCTAAGAGACATACGTATGCACGTTGACCACGCTTTTGATATTTATAAGCAACTTAATGCCTTGCACATATAAAAAGTTATGTGGTGCTAGTAATTAAGTTGATTATTATCGATTACTGTTACATGGCACACGCCATATGCAAACGTATACCCAATAAGTTTTTTGGCGTCCTAGAAGATATATTTTAAAGTTATCATACAGTTACACATTCTCGCAGGTGTTCTTTTACCTTCCATAACAAGATTCCATTGACGATTCTATTCAAGGATGATGGTGGTACTGCCTGAAGAACGTTGCCCAGGAAAATTATGAAGGTAAACTGCCGTCATAATAACCGTTTTAGCTACCTCTAGGTCTAGCTGTATCAGGCCTTTAAATATAAGAAAACCGTTGGCTAAAATATCAAACGTATTTTCAACGACCATTCGAGCACGAGATTGACGTTTTTTGAAAAATTTCCACTGTGCATGCCTTTAAAATTGCGTTTATTTCTCAATAAAGCAGGGAGTCACAGCCGACAAACTCCCGCGAGGGATGATTCGATTGAGTTTGGGATAATAAATAGAGGTGGAAGTTTGGGTTTAGGTTGAAAATGGAGAGGAATTTCGTGGTAGGGTTTGCAATTTTTGTTCCGGTTTTTACATCAATGTCTTTTTTCATTCCATCGCGCTTTGCTAACCGCAAGCGTTTGTCAATCAACTCGGTTAATTTTACGAAGTAATTTGCTCTGTCAACGCGGCCTCCTCAGCCGCCGTCAAGAAGTGGGGTCGATCTGTTCCCAGTAGCACTTGCACCACTTCCTGACCCTGCGATTGATGCACTTCCTGCGACTTCGCTCGTTCTCGGCGGGCTCGATCCAGTGACCTCTGGCGATCGTAATTCTGCTGCATCCTCTCCTGTATGACCGTTCTCCTGGCCTGTGTACCGGGGGATAAAGGTGGTAGTGGTTGTATCCGCTGACGTTCCACTCGCATTGCAGCAGTCCGTGCTCTTCTGTTGGCATGGGGCCGACCATTTTTCGCTCTGCGTGTAGCCTGCCTCTCCTCGTTTGACCAGGGGATAACGCCGCTTGCCGCAGTCTCCGAACGCTCCTGGTTCCATTCCCACTGCCCACTGGACGCTGTCACTCGTTTGTGGGACTCTTGGACAATGGTTGCAGTCCGGCATTGTGGCAAATCCCATCACATGCAGGTAATTCCGGAAAAATCCGTGACCATATATCACCTGCGATGCGTGGAAGTTTACCTCGCCGTGTCTTCATACATGTCTGCGAATGGTCGAATGCAGTAGCTAGTAAAGGCAAATGAAAGCTTAAGTAAGGAGCTCACATTCCGTATGGAATTCTGGTTCTGGTTCCGGAATGTGCAGTTTATTGTTTTCCAGTCTCTGATACAATCGGGTATTTTAAAATACATACACCCTCATCAGAGATATCACCGTTTTCTCAAATATCTGTGTGAGAAATTTCACGTTGATGAAATTACGTGCCGCAAAGATTCTTTCTATCCAACCAAAACAATTGTTGAGGGTTCGATCTTAAGTTTGATACTTTAATAATCATTACAGGGTGCATCGTAGTGCTTTTGCAAATCGCGAGAATTTATTAACAATTACACATTTTTGTACAAAATTGTAAACCTTCGCTCCCACCCACTCCTTTACCCGCGAGGGTTTAAATGGAGTGGGTTTCCTATAATTTATCACTTTCTACCGTGCTTGATAGCACCTTGCACTTTATTTAATCTTCTTCTCGCCCTTTGATATCGAAAAATTCGATTATTCACGCATTAACGCCCTTAAGGCCTTTCCATTTTCGCATCAAGTTCAGCGAGCCACCGTAAGAGGCGAATGAGGTCTATGAGACCCAAAGCCTCTATAAATAAATGAAAAAAAAAAAAAGCGAGCCACCGTCTCCGTCTCGGTTGGGGCAGCTTCCTCAGCAGCTGTGAGGCTGCCAGGAGGAGCTCCTCCTGTTCGCCGTCGTGCCCGGAAGCGAGTGACCCTGTCGCGTTTAGCTGCACGTCGCGTCGTAACTGTGTCCGGTGATGGAGGTGGTGATGGGGGTCGCCCACCTCGTCGCTCTTCACGCAGTCGAGCCGTCCGCTCGCGTCTGCACTGGTTTTGACGGTCGTATCGCGCCCGACGGACAGCGTCCGGATTGGGCTGGGCAGCAGTAGGTGGTAGACTGCCTTGCTCGGTGAGTCTTGCTCGCTCCTCGTCCCACTCTCGCTGGAGCGTTGAAGTAATACGCTGGGCAGCCTCGCACACATTGCTCCAGTGTAGCGGGCTCTGCAACATGTGGTCCAGCAGATTGTCCGGTGGGACGGGAGAAGCGGAGCCCTAGCCGAGCAGCTGCTGCCGTATGTCCGCGAAGCGCGGGCACTCGAACATGGCGTGCTCGGTAGTTTCGGGTACACCTGGGCACCGCTGGCAATCCGGGGAAGACGTGAACCCCATAACACATAGGTACTCACGGAAAAATCTGTGCCCGGAGAGTACCTGCGACAGGTGGAAGTTCACGTCTTCGTGTTTCCGCAATTGCCAGCGTCCTATATCCGGAATAAGGCGATGTGCCCATCGGGTAAAGCGGTTAGCGTTGCCACTGGTGGCATCCTCATCTCACGCTGCTTGCCAGTCGGCAATGGTCCGCTGTCGTTCCTCGCGCCGGACTGCCTCTCTTGATCCTGAGGCATCTCCTACATGCAGACTATGGTAAACCCTTGCGTCTTCCGCAATTAGCCGGCAGATCGGCACAATACCGGCTAATATAACAGCCACCTCGTATCACGCCGTGCGGAAGGTCCGAGCTATTCCAATTGCAGATAGGCGCTGGACTCATTGCATTGCGGCACTTCTGCATCCGCGTAGCCTCGTGCCATACTGGGGACGCATAGCGTACGACACTCTCTGCAACCGATGCAAGAAGTCGGGACTTTGATGACTTTGGCCCTCCGTGGTTTGGCATCATTCGACATACCACCTGGACCACTCGCATCGCCTTTTCGGTAACCACCTTGACAAGTGGCAGCCATGAAAGGTGGTCGTGGATCATCACTCCAAGATGACGGATGGAACGAGGGGATCGTACGACCACGCCACCAACGTTTATTTCCACCACCGGAGGGCGCTTGAGGCTGGAGATTATCGTCAGCTCCGTTTTGGCCGGAGCCAGCTCCAGGTGTTGACGGGTCATCCACCGGTCAACCGTTGCTACGCCCTCATCCGCTGCTTCTGCTGCTGCTTCCGGCGTGGTACCTGGGACGAGCAGGACGAGATCATCGGCATAGCAGACGATTTCTGCCCCAGGTGGCAGACCAACGCCCAGGACACTGTCGTACATGACGTTCCACAGGGTGGGACCCAGAATGGAACCCTGCATGACGCTTGATGACGCTTAGTCGCACACACACGCGCACATAGAACCGACGCCAACTTTCACGCCCGTTTTTCCGCACTTATTAAAAGATTCCTGCCGCTTTTTCCGTGCACATATCACACTTGTTTTGGTCCTTGATGGTAAGTGGACAGTTTTAGTTTGTGCGTGATAATATCACCCAGTGTTTTAGTGTTTAAAATGGTCACTTTGCCGGCTTGGCTTGATGACGCTTGGTCACACTCACACGCGCACATAGAACCGACGCCAACTTTCACGCCCGTTTTGCCGCACTCTAATAAAAGTTTCTTGCCGCTTCTTCCGTGTACATATCACACTTTTTTTCGGTCCTTGATGGTAAGTGGACAGTTTCAATTTGTGTGATAATATCACCGTGACGAAATATCACACGATTTTTGCGCGATTTCACCAATCACACAAACAGACAATACTCCACCACGGCTTGGCTCGAAGACGCTCGATCGCACACACATTCGCGCACAGGAATACGACGCCAACCTTCGCGCCCGATTTCTATCGCTCTATACGACGGTTTTTCTATCGCTTTTCCATAAAAATATCACCCAGATCACATTGGTGAAGGTAAGCAAACAGTTCCCGATTCGTTCGTTAAGATATCACACGATTTTTGCGCGATTTCACCACTTTCACGGCTTGGCTTTATAGCGCTTCGATCGCACGCACACACACTCGATGATATGTCGCCAACTTTCGCGCCCGAATTTTTCTCACTTGATTGCCGATTTTCTGCCGCTTTTCCGTAAAAATATCACTCAGGTCCAAGGTCTATTGAATATACAGGTCTCGTAATAGCCTTTGTTGACATCGGCATCTTGAATTCTATTTTGACAGAGCTCGAAGACGCTCGATCGCACACACACTCGCGCACAAGGAATACGACGCCAACCTTCGCGCCCGATTTCTATCGCTCTATACGACGGTTTTTCTATCGCTTTTCCATAAAAATATCACCCAGATCACATTGGTGAAGGTAAGCAAACAGTTCCCGATTCGTTCGTTAAGATATCACACGATTTTTGCGCGATTTCACCACTTTCACGGCTTGGCTTTATAGCGCTTCGATCGCACGCACACACACTCGATGATATGTCGCCAACTTTCGCGCCCGAATTTTTCTCACTTGATTGCTTATTTTCTGCCGCTTTTCCGTAAAAATATCACTCAGGTCTTATTGGTGAGAGCTAGCAAGCAGTTTTTCACTTCTTCCGTAAGATTTTCGCCCGATTTTATGCGATATGTCGCCTCGTTCACCGGCTTGGCTTGGTGACGCTACACTCACACTCACGCACATAGGAAGGTGACGCCACTTCCGTGTATTAATTTTCGCTGTTCCAAGAGCTGCCAAAACCCTTCTATTACGAGACCTGTATATTCAATAGACCTTGCTCAGGTCTTATTGGTGAGAGCTAGCAAGCAGTTTTTCACTTCTTCCGTAAGATTTTCGCCCGATTTTATGCGATATGTCGCCTCGTTCACCGGCTTGGCTTGGTGACGCTACACTCACACTCACGCACATAGGAAGGTGACGCCACTTCCGTGTATTAATTTTCGCTTAATAAAATCGTCTCTTTGCTGTAATTTCTCCGCTAAATCGTTTCGAGGTCGCTTCCGTAGCGATTTTCCGTCGATTTATAGCCTGGGGTTGGAAATTTTACGCGTTTGCCGGCGTTTTTCGCTTTGAGGTTATGTGGTGATGGAACATACACATGTCACTACACACATGACGCCACGCCACGCGCGCCAACTGCAGACTTTTCCGTTTCGAAATTACGCTACTTTGGACCGATTTTTGCGCGGTTTTCGGTGTAAAACGCTAAGTACTCGCACTTTCCGCGTATTTAATACACTTTCGGTCCTTTCCGGCCACAAAATGCTCTGATTTTGCCCCGTGCAGTAAGCGTCACTCACGCACACACACAATCACAGTGCACCCGATCTGCCGGCTAGCATCGTCCGTATTTATATGTTTTTCGCCAGTTTTTTGCACTTTCACTGAATATTAAGCCTCAAGAATCACTTTTAAGCACTTATATCGCAAAAATACGCCAAATTATAGAACTTTTCCTCGATTTTCAACGCCCATACGGAGCTGTGCAGAGACACGTCCGCTCGCTACGAGATGTCAAACGCCACTACAGGGATAACTGGCTTTTTTTTTATCATAGCGGGTTCTTATTTCAATAAAACCCTCTCTTTCCCCTACATTTATACCCGCGAGGGCGTACCCTGAAGGGGGTTTCTAGACATAATGTCCTGTACTAGTACCGTGCGTAAAGCACCTTCGTTTTTATTATACATATATAACTATTCTCATTTCCACCACTTTTCTTTTTTTTATAAGAGACGCTTCTTTTTTCCGCAAACAGTTTCATTTATCGCTTTTCTAGCGGGAGGCGACTTCCGCCTCGACCGCTGCAGCTTCTTCTGAAGCGCTCAGGCCACGGTTTACGGCTTCTTCAACCCCTTCATTAGCGCGGTTGCGCCTTTCAAACGGTACCGTGTCCTCATTCGCGCGTTCTTGGGCATCTGAGTCGTCGTCGTCGCTGCTACTGGATGACGATGGAGCTGGGCTGTGGTCCCCATACAGGCGTCGTACGTCCTGCAGCGCATGACGCTATCGCTCTCTGAATCGTGCCTGCCGCAGCCGAAGATCTGCGCGACGGGCCGCAGTTCTGGGTGATGGTGGTGGAGATGGGGGACGTCCAGCTCTCCGCTCTTCTCGCTGTCGTGCCCTGGCTAATCGGCGGCTCGCATTCCGGCGGTCGTTCCGTGCTCGACGGATTGCTGCTCGCCTTGCCTCCAAGTCGGCAACATCCTCGGCATGCTGCTCATTGCCCTGGGATGCTAGGGCTGCCCGCTCGTCGTCCCAGGCTTGCTGAAGTTGAGCCGTAATCCGCTTAGCAGCTTCGCTGATGCGGCTCCAGCTCTCGGCGTCGCGCAAAAGATGCTGCTGGAGGTTTTCCGGACGGACGGGGTCCGTACTTCCCTCGCCAAGAAGCTGCTGACGGACTTCGGCAAACCTCGGGCACTCGAACACCGCATGTTCCGCGGTCTCCGGAACGCCGCTGCACCGCTGGCAGTCAGGGGACGATGTGAAACCGTTGTGACACAGGTAGTCCCGGAAGAAGCCGTGTCCGGAGAGGACCTGGCACAAATGGAATGAAACATCTCCATGCTTCCTTGACTGCCAGTTGCTGATGTTGGGCAGCACACGGTGAGCCCAACGCGTGTATCGGCTGGTGTCGGCTTCCGCATCCCACTGCTGCTGCCATGCCTCAATAGTGGCCTGTCGCTCCTGCTTCCGGATGTTCGCCCTTGTGTCAGTGCGATCGACGGCACTCAATCGCTGGTAAACCCGGGCGTCCTCTTCCACCAGCAGGCAAATAGGGGTCAAACCAGCTAGGAGGGTGGCAGTCTCGTACCTCACGGTGCGGAATGCTCGTGCCACCCTCAGTGCCATCTTTCGCTGGACACGCTCCAGCAGACGACCAGGCTCGCACTTTCGCAGCTCGCTGCTCCATATTGGTGCCGCATAACGCATAACGGACTCGGACACCGAAGCTAGCAGCTTCGCTTTCGACGCCCTTGGTCCGCTATGGGTTCGCAGCAACCTGGATGTGGCGTCGGCGATCCTTCCGGCCTTCTCGGTGACCTCCTTGACGTGCGGCAGCCACGACAGTTTGTCCTGGAGGGTCACTCCGAGATAGCGGATCGAGCGGGTCGAGGTGACCTCCACATCGCCTACTCGGACGGTGATCAACGTTGGGGCCTTGGTGCTGGAAATGACCACCATTTCCGTCTTTGCCGGCGCCAGCTTAAGATGGTGTTGAGCCATCCACTCCATTACTCCTGTGATGGCCTCTTCCGCGGCAGCTTTGACCGTCTCTGGGGTTGTGCCGGGAATCAACAGCACCAAGTCATCGGCATACTCCATGATCTCCGCATCGGGCGGCAGGGCGATGTCCAACACACCGTCATACATCGTGTTCCACAGGGTGGGGCCTAGGATAGACCCCTGTGGAACCCCTGCCGTGACCGACCGTACTACCGGGCCATCGGAGGTCTCGTACACCAGTTCGCGATCCTGGAAGTAGCTCTGGATGATGCGTTGGAGGCCTACGGGAACACCTTTCGCCTGCAGTGCTGTTGCGATGGCCTGCCAACTGGCCGTGTTAAACGCATTCCTCACGTCCAGCGCAGCTACTAGCAGGAACCGTTTGTCGCGACGGTTCGTGCGACCGAACGAAAGCGCACGTTGGCCAGCCTCAACGACCCGCTGAATGGCTCCGATGGTCGAGCGCCCTCTGCGGAAGCCATATTGCCGGTCCGACAGTCGTTGTGATTCCGGGTCTTCAAGATACTCGTTCAGCCTGTTGAGGATCACGCGCTCAAGCACCTTGCCCAGCGCATCCAGCATGCACAGGGGCCGGTATGAGCTGCTCAGTCCTGGGGGTTTTCCTGGCTTCGGGATAAGTACCAGGCGCTGCCGCTTCCACGCTGCTGGAAATGTGCCGTTGACAAGGCAGTCCTGGTACAGCGCCGTGAAAACCCCCGTGTGCTGCAGGATGGCTGCTTTCACCGCCGCATTCGGGATACCGTCGAGTCCCGGGGCCTTCTTGTTGGCCATGCGTCGCGCGATGTCTTGGAGCTCCTCGTCGGTCACTGCTGCTACTGCCCCTGCCTGCTCGCTTCCCACGATGTCAGCCGCTTCTGGCCAGACGAGGGGTGGGTGCTGGGGGAAGAGATCGGACACTATGTGTTCGAGCCTGTCACACTCCGTCTCCGGCGGCGTCCGTCCACCACGGAGGTAAGACAGAACGACGATATATCCGGCTCCGAACACATTCTCCTCAGCGATATCGATCAGCTCCTGGAACGAGTTCCGCTTGCTGGCCTTTATCGCCTTCCCCAGCTCCGCCCTCGCTGTGCGGTGTGCTGCTGCGGCGATGCTCCGCTCCTGAAGATCACTGGTCTGCTGCATTCTATCACGGGCGTGCTCACAGTTCTCTCGCAGCAGCCTAAGCAGCGGCGTCCACCAGAACAGGTCCCGATGGGGGTCACTTTACGACATTGTGACCCGCTGCATCGTCTTGTCGCACGCGGCGAGCATAATCTCGACCATGCGTTCGTGACTAACCGCCCGTTCTGGAAACCGTTCATCAAGCAGCGTCGAGAGGAAGGCTTGCTGCGAGAACTGCGTCGTCTTGTACCGCCGACCCGCGTGTTGGATGCGCCCCTGTTGTCGTCTTCGTGATGATGTATGGTCGTTTGCGACAGGAATCGTGGTGCCAACAGTGTATGTGATGTAACGGTGGTCAGAGTACGAATACTCTGCGCACACTTTCCACGTTCCTGGCAGCGCGATGGATGATGTCGCAAACGCCACGTCTACGATACTCGCTGTTGCCGCCCCGTTGCCGTCAAAGGTGCTCATCGTGCCCTGGTTAATTGTAACCAGATCCAGCTGTTGAATGGCACTGTGCAGCTCTTCTCCCCTCTCAGTGTTACGCTCGCTTCCCTATTCCACGTGCCAGGCGTTGAAGTCGCCGGCTATCACGACTTGTGGATGGGAAAGCGCCTCAAGTTGTACCGCTTCGATGAAGCGCTTAAACTCATCGGTGGGCTGACGAGGTGGGGCGTAACAACTGAGGAATGTGATGCCACCGATCTCGGCTGCGATGAGTCCCGGCGTGTCGCTACACCAAATCCTCTGAAGGGGAAACGACCCCGTTGCAACGAGGCCACCTTCTTCGAGCAGTCGAAGGCCCATCGACCGTTGTTGGCAGGCGGTCGATACAGCTCCGACAGCAACAGCACGTCCACTTTCTTTTCTCGGGCAGTCTGAAGGACGATGTCCTGTGCTCTCGCCCCTCTGCCCAAGTTCACTTGTAATACGCGCAGCTGTGGGCTCACTGCGAGGCCGACCGGGCGCAGTCAGGGTGACCAATTGCGTGTGGTCCCCCGCACTTTAGGCACTTTGTTGGCGAAGTGCAGGCCTTCGCCATATGCCCCGCCCCGCCGCAGCGTATACACATATTCTGCCGGACGTCAGGTGAACGGCAATCACTGGCCCAATGGCCCATCTCCAGACAGCGATAGCAGCGCACACGCTCTCGAGGGGTCGGTGGCACGGCTTTTACTTTGCTCACGCAAAAGCCTAACTTGAGCTTGGTGCCCTCAAGTTTCTTCGCGAACTTCGCGAGCAGTCGCACGTACGACAGGGATAACTGGCTTTTTTTTTTAACATATGAGGGGTGTGTTTATTACTGCCACGTTACATGAACATAATTTAACCATCCCTCCCACCCACACTAATTTTTTCCCGCGAGGGATTTGAAACTAGTGTGGGACCCTTTTTGCCAACCTTTTCGCGCCCTGCCGCACATTGCCCACTATTTTTTGCTTTTCCGCTAGCGGCTTCCTACCATCCTAGTTTCCTCACCGTTTTATCGCGCCCATTTTTCTTTTTTAAGCCTTCGGTGGCTTCTACGTCCCCCGTTACCTAGCGCCTCCAGCGCTCGTCGCCCGCTAGGCTGCCTTCAGCCGCCCCCGTCTGTCCTCTTGTGCGGCTTCAACGTCCTGAAGCCTCCGCTTCGTCAGCCGCCGCTTGTTCAGCCTGGGAAAGGCCCTCGTGTCGATCTTCCAACTCGGGGAACATTTCCACGCCAAATAGCGCCCAAAGGGTGTCCCAATGGTCGACAACCCCGCCTGCCGCGACTCGCTGGCGGGCTCGATGCCTTCTGGTACGGTTGCGGCCATCGAGCAGTCGCCGCTCTCGTTCCTCGAGTTCTTCCGCTGTGAAAGGCCGTCCATCGGGGTGCATCGGTGGTGGTCGGGCCGCTTGCCGCTCCTGCGTCCGCATCCGGCGCAGCTCGTTACGCCTTTCTCTGCGCTCCCTCACGGTCTGCTCGTGTGCTTCGTCAATCTGCTGTGCAGCCGCCCGCATCTCGACGTCGGCGCTCGAGGTTCGCTCCACGTACCAATCCTGTTGGAGGGATACGGTTATCCGCCGAGCGGCCTCGCATACGTCGCTCCAGCGTTCTCTGCTACTCAGCATGTAGCTGACAAGAGTGTCGGGCGTGACACGCGCAGTGTCGTCCTCGCCCAGAAGCTCCTGGCGCACTTCCGCAAAACGCGGGCAATCGAAGAACGCATGTTCCGCCGTCTCAGGCACTCCCGGACATCGTGCACACTCAGATGTCGGTGAGATGTGCATGGAGTGGAGGTAGTCATGGAAGAAACCGTGGCCTGATAGTAGCTGGGAGAGATGGAAGGTCATCTCCCCATGCCGACGGTTCTTCCACGACGCGATGTCCGGGATGAGCCTGTGCGCCCATCGCGTGAACCGGCTGGTTGGTTCCAACGCGTCCCACTCTGTCTGCCAGAGCGCAATGGTGTTCGCTCGTTCCTCCGCCTGGACCTGCTGGCGTGTGCGACCCTGTTCTTGTCGCCGTCGGTATCGCCTGGCATCTTCGTCGATGAGGAGGCAGATTGGCACCACGCTTGCCAGAACCACTGCCACCTCATACCGCACGGTTACGAACGTTCGAGCCACCGGCCGCGCGTACATGCCCTGCACTCTGGAGGGCTTGCGTCGGCATGCCTGAAGATGTATCGCCTCGTGCCAGATTGGAGCGCCATAACGCAGGGTGGAGTCGACAACCGACGCGAGTAATCGCCGCTTTGCGCACTTGGGTCCACTGTGGTTCCGTAGAAGTCGCGAAATCGCCTGAACCACACGTAGCGCCTTCGATGAGGCGTGCTCCACATGTGGTTTCCACGAAAGATGATCTACAATGATGACCCCCAAGTACCGCAAGCTTCGTTTCGGCCATCGCTCCACTCCATCGACCCACACTGGATGGTGTGCCAACACGACCAGATCGTCCGCGAAACCGATCGTTTCGACGCCTTCTGGTAGCGCCAACCGCAAAACGCCGTCGTACATGGCGTTCCACAGGGTCGGGCCAAGGATTGACCCCTGTGGAACGCCCGCTGTCACTGGCTTGCTGACAGGCCCTTCGCTGGTCTCAAATACCAGCTCCCGCTCCGAGAAGTAGCTACGCAGAATCCTCTGGAGCGCAGGAGGGACGCGCATCTCCTGCAGGGCCGCCGCAATCGCCGTCCAGCTCGCCGAATTGAACGCGTTTTTCACGTCCAGCGCCGCTACCATCAGGCATCTCGGGTCGCGGTTGTTAGTGCGATGGAACGATCGGGCGTGGAGTGCCCGGTCGATTACCCGTTGGATGGCCTGGATCGTCGATCTCCCTCGGCGGAACCCGTACTGCTCGGGCGACAAGCGAGGGGCGCTGCCACTCTCCTTGAGCCGGTCAAGGATCAGCCGCTCGAGCCCCTTGGGAGTTGCCCCCAGCATGAGCAGCGGGCGGTACGCCGAGGGATCACCGGGCTCCTTGCCCGGCTTCGCCACCAACACCAGCCGTGCCACCTTCCAGGACCTCGGGAACTCTCCCCGTTGCAGCAGATCGTTATATACCCGAGCAAACACGTCCGGGTACTCGCTGATGGTAGTCTTCAGCGCTGCATTGGGGATGCCGTCAAGGCCCGGTGCTTTTGCTGACGCCATCCTGCCTGCGATCGCCAACACCTCCTCCCTGGTGACCGGTCGAATGGGCTCGTCCTCGCTGCTTCCGGTTTCGATGGCAGGCCACTCGAAGGGCTGGTGGCTCGGAAACAGAGCGTCCACTATCGGCTCCAGGACTGTGCGATCCGTTTCCGGTGGTGTTCGTCCGCGCAGCTTGCCCACGACTACTTTGTAGGCGAGCCCGAACACATCATCCCCAACCGTGTCGATGAGCGCCTGCATCGCCATCTCCTTGCTGCGTTTAATGTCTCTAGACAATATTCGCCGGAAGTCCAGGGCCTGGGCAGACGCAATCGCGCGCTCCTCCGGATCCGTGGCCAGTCGCCGTCTCTGCTCAGCCGCCTCGCAAGCCTCGCGCGTC
>KZ063692.1:2522-39424 GCA_002091835.1 Anopheles maculatus
AGTGCGCGAGGATTACGGCGTGAACGTGATCCAAGGCGCCGCACATACGTCAGGTAGCGAGTCCTGTTGTAACGCCGAAACAGCATATGCGTTGTGTTGTAGTACCGCTGCGATGCACTATTCCTTCGTTGTCTGTATGCGCGAAAAGCGGCTGCCTTAGCTGCTTTCAGTCTACGGAGGGTTCGGTCGCTCCAGGGAGGTCCGCGAACACTGCGCTTAAGCGGGGTACACTCAGTAAGCGCGTTGGACACCAATGCTGTAAAAGCATCGACAGCAAGGTCGAACGACCCGTAGTTTGTAAATTCGAAGTCGGCTACAAACGACGAAATGATAGCTGCTAGCAGTTGCGGATTTAGGTGCTTCGGGCCCTAAGCGGCCCACAGGTTTGGGCCCCTACAATTCATTTTCTCTCAACAGCCTCAGGGATACTGGCGGCAAGCAGGCGCATGCAGCAACACTGTTTGCAAGCACGAGGTCTAAAAACCTTCCGTAACTGTTGTAGCAGCAGTTCAGCTGGAAAAGTCCATTGCGATGCATCCCGTCAGCAAACTGGGCAGAAAGCGCGGAGTGGGTACGCGGTTCATAAAACGTGAACGGTAGGTTCGGGTCAGGATGCGCAGCCGACCAGGAGATAGTCGGTTTGTTGAAGTCCCCAAGCACAAGGATGCTGTCACCAGGGCGAGTACCCGAGCTTAGGGAGCTGATGCAACTGTCGATCTCGCGTATTGTTGAAGCATTTGCAGCAAGCCTTGGAGGGAGATATGCCGCTACGACGAAGAGGCGAGCATCCCCTAGATGCATAACAACGCATGTAAGCTCCAGCGACGGACGATTCATAGGGTATTCCCATGACGTCAGAGAGCGGGAGCATGCTATCAGCACACCACCACCACCAGCTGCTGTTCGCAGCGCTACGATCACACCGGTAAACCTGGAAGCTGTCGTCGAATAACAAAGGCGTGGGCAAGGACGGGTCAAGCCATGTTTCGGTAAGCACCACTACATCGAAATCGGACGCTGATACCGCTAGACGAAACTCGTCTGCCTTCGTGCGTAGGCCCCGAACGTTTTTTTAATATACTGTTACAGAAGTGCGTGCTGGAAGATGTGGGATATGGACGTGCGCTTTGTCGCAGGATTCTATGTCGCTCAGGTAAGTGAATACTCACGAAAGAAATTATCTAGTGTAGTTTGGTGCAGTGTAGAGTTGGCGTTGGAATTTCTTTGCGGTGGGCCATCAACTAGCGTCTCATTCGCGGTGTCTAAACATTCATCAAGAACGCACTTATCGCTCCAGAAACGCATTTGAAAGCAGGGGTTTCGCAACGATGATACGCGGTTAATTCGAACATTGTTATGTACGATAACCAATTTTATTTTTGCTTTTAGTTTTGCACCTAATTCTAATGTGTCGTAGATTATTTCATCTATTAGTGGGTTTGATTGGGCTTTATTAATTATGTTGCTGCATGTTGTAAGACTGTCTGTGTATATTATTGGTTGAGTTAGCTTCATTTGATCTGCTTTGTTGAGTGCTTCTTGTATTGCGATTATTTCTGTGGGTGTTATGGATGCGTAGTTTTTTATATTATAGTCATAGTATATGTGGTTGTTATTAGTTTGGATGTATATTCCTATTCCTGTTTTGTTGATTGTTATACTTTCTTCGACCATCACGCCGTATTCCACTAACGATTCCAGCTTCTCCACTCGAGGCGTAGGCGTCTTCCTAATCTGCTCCATCAGGGTATTCACTATGAGCTGCGTGCGTCCGTACATGCTACGTAGGGTCTCTATCACTTCCACTAAGTTTTCTGCATTACGGAGACGCAACTGCACGGCCTTGAGAGCTTTGCCTTTAAGCGCGTGTTGGAGTGGTCTCTCCTAATCTGCTCCATCAGGGTATTCACTATGAGCTGCGTGCGTCCGTACATGCTACGTAGGGTCTCTATCACTTCCACTAAGTTTTCTGCATTACGGAGACGCAACTGCACGGCCTTGAGAGCTTTGCCTTTAAGCGCGTGTTGGAGTGGTCTCTTCGAAAGTGGTGATAAACATTCCCCACTCTTCTGGATTGCCGGAAAAGGTCGGTAACTTTCCGGCTCCAGCTTGTCTAGCTGACGCTTGGCCACGCGTTATATCGCCTCGGCCCTCCATTGAATAACAGCCATACGTAGTCGAGCATGGCGCATAGCTCCGCGCGGGATGCGTCGCACTGACGGTCGCCTCCATTTTGCGCTCGATGCTCTCCAGCCGGGTCATCACTTGGTTTCCCTCTTCTTGGTTACAGTGCAGAAGGCACATAGCCACTTCCGTAAGGAGGCTGCCTCACTTTCGGTTAGGCAGGTAAGGTGTACGGATCGATTACATCCGTTGCACCCAATCATCTCGGTATCGCCGGATCCGTTACAAGCGTAGCACGTTCTGCGCGGCGCTGCACTCTTCTGCCTCGTCCCTTGCTCCATGCAAGCCTTCATCTGCTCGAAGATGCGACGTATCTCCATCATCTTGTTGTCTACCGGCTGGCGATAGCCGGTTGGGGTCGACGCGGTCTGATCTGGCCGGGCGTTTGCACACTTCTCGCAGAACCACTCTCGACACGCCGCGGCGTCATCCACTTCGATGCACCTCGCATGGTAAAGTGTACGACACTCGTCACACATAATGTAGTCACTTTCACTACACAAGGCGAAACATTTTCCACACTTTAGTTCCTCACACGTATTTTCTTCATTATTCGCCATTTCGCAACACTACACTTCAGCACAGCATTTCCGATTTTCCTCAGGTATTTATTTTACCGGCAACGGGTGAGTATCGCAGAAGGAAAAAAAAAATATTGTGAAGCTGATTTTTTAGAATGTTGCAACCGCAACAGCGCGACACGAATTTCTCAGTGCTTGCTTTCAACCCTTTATAAAATTCACGATCTCCAGTTCTTTTAGCACTTCTTTATTTACGACGAGCTAAAAAATCAGCTGTGATTACTGGTGGGTTGTTTTCGCTCACCTCGCTGGTCGTTGGTTCGGAGGATACGTGCGATTTCGGGAACACTCACTGACGCTACCGCCATCTGCCGTGAGACCGCGCAAGCAAGACTTCCGACACCTAACCGTTTGTCGGATGTTGACGATATTTAAAAATATCGTTAACATTTGTAGTTGATGGTATGGTACTTTTTTTTTTTTTTAATATACATGTACGTGTTTATTAACAAAAATTAACAAATATTACATTGATAACAAGACACGCACTAACACCCTGACCGACGGCCTTCCCGGACGGGCGTAACCATCGGCCGTGATGCGTCCTGGCCCAAACACGCGCATGGGCCAGGCGCTGCTCCTATTTTCCCGAGGTATTTCGGACGTTCATTTTTATGTTTATTGATCGTAAGATTAACGTGTACATAGAGAAACATAATCGGAAACTAAACGCCGTTACATTAAGTATAAACGCATTACAGACTTACAGCAAACGGAAAAGCACGAGTACATAAACGCAATTACACATACTTTACACGAGCCGTTTGACATGCGGATCTCCCGTACGACTTCTCGTTCTCCTCTGTTTTGCTTAGACGGCCAGCAGGCCGTGCCATTTAGCGCGCAGACGTCTCCGCCTCCGTGCTGGCAGCCTCTGCGTCCTCCGTCATCACGCCACGTCTGCGATCGGCATCGTCTGTCCGCCGCCGTTGTCGTAGCGCTTGGTGATGGGCCACTCGGTTCGCTCTGTCAAGCGCTTGCTGATTGGCCGTTGTCGTCCCTCGTGGTCGTTGGTACCGAAACGTCCTCGGTATCCGCCTTCTCTGGTTGATAGTAGGCGGTTGATTGAAGACTCCTTCGCCCGCCGTGTTGGGAGGTTGGCCGCTGTCTCGATCGGTCGAGAGGTTACGGCGGTGATCGGCTGCCGCCTGGCGCCTCGCTCGTTCCCGTTCACGCCAATTCGCCCGTCTCCTCTCGATCTGCTCCGTCGTCGGTGGCTGTCTGTCACGGCGCACTCTCCCTGGACGAACGGGTGGGAGTGTGCCCGCTCGCATGTGTTGACGGTACTCCCGCTGTCGCTGGTTGCGCCTCAGCCGTCTACGAAGGAGGACTTCGGCTGAGGGCGGGCCAGCGTTGCGAGCGTTTCTCCGTGGTTGGACTACCATAGGACGCGATATGGCAGCCCCTTCGTCCGGGTTGATAGCAGATAGTCGCTCGTTCCGCTCTCGACGCCGTCTCCGCTGTCCCTCGTTATGCCGCTCGCGACGGGCCTGTCGACGTGCTGCTTCCACTCGTTGGGCGGCTGTCTGTATGTCGGCCATGACCGCCGCGTTCTCCGTAGCCTGATGCTCTAGCCAGCGTAACTGCAAGAACGGCATACCCGCAGTGCCGCTTCCGCTGCCGACTGCCAGGCCTCCGGACTGGCCAACATCCACGGCACCAGCCGTTCGGGAGTCACAACAACGCCCTCATCGTCGACCAGGAATTGGACCATCACGTCCGCGAACCGTGGGCAGACGAACATAACGTGCTCGGCCGATTCAACGACGTTATCGGCGCACGCTGGGCAGGTCGGGGCAGAGACGAAACCCATGGCGTGCAGGTACTCTCGGAAGAATCCGTGTCCGGAGAGCACCTGACTCAGGTGGAATTCCACCTCGCCATGTTTCCGACCTACCCAGGCAGCTATGCTAGGCAAGACGCGATGAGCCCAGCGCACGAAACGGCTCGCGGATGGGCGTGCAGCCTCCTCGTCCCACGATGACTGCCACAATGCCATCGTGGCCGATCTCTCGAGTCTCTTGATTGCGTCTTTGTCAATCAAGACTCCCTGCGACAAAGCGGTTTGGAATCGCTTGTGTCTTCGCTCCATCTCCAGCACCTGAAGACGTAGCGGGATGAGCCCCGCCAGCACCACCGCCGTTGTGTACTTAACGGTGCGGAAAGTCCTCGCCACCCCTTTCGCCAGGGGCCGTTGCAGCTGCTCCAGCTTCCTTTGGCACCACTGAAACTTCACCGCCTCCGCCCAGATCGGTGCCGCGTATCTCACGATGGAATCTGCGATCCCCGCCAGTAGCCTGCGCTTCGCCATCCCCAGTCCGGCATGGTTGGGCATTATGCCGGTGGCCAGCTTCACCACACGGAGGGCCTTCGTCGTGGCCTTCTCGACGTGTGGCTTTCACGAGAGGTGGTCGTGAAGCTGGACCCCGAGGTAGCGAATTGCAGGCTTGGATCGTACCTCCACTCCGTTGATAAGTACGGGCACCTCTGGGTGGCCCCTTCTGAGACTAGAGATGAGGACGATCTCCGTCTTCTCAGGGGCCAACTGCAGGCGGTGGCGCTCCATCCACGCCGAAACAGCTGCGACTGCCTCCTCCGCTACGCCAGCCGCCTCCTCCGGTGTGCATCCTCTCGCCAGCACTGCTAAATCATCTGCGAAGCCGATGATCGTTGCTCCTTCGGGCAGCTGCACGCTCAACACGCCGTCGTACAGGATGTTCCACAGAGTGGGACCGAGGATGGATCCCTGCGGAACTCCTGCCGTTACTCGGCGTGTTACCGGACCGGAGCTCGTATCGTACGTGAGCTCACGGTCCCGGAAGTACTCCTGCAGGATGCTGCGCAGTCCTGCCGGTACTCCCTTTGCGTGCAGCGCCTCCGCGATGGCCTGCCAGTCCGCCGAGTTAAAAGCGTTGCGCACGTCAGGCGCGACGACGAGCAGGCAGAGCTTGTCGCGTTGGTTGGTGCGCCCAAAACTCATGGCGGATCTGGCGGCTTCAATCACCAGTTCCACCGCCTGAAGGGTGGAGCGACCACACCGGAAGCCGAATTGACGCTCCGAGAGCATCGGCTCCGTCGGCCTCTCGATGTGGTCGTTCAGACGGTTCCGCAGAGGGTGTATCCAGCAACATCACCGGTCGCACTGAAGACGGCTCGCCCGGCGGTTTCCCCGGTTTGGGAATCAGGACTAACTTAGCCTTCTTCCACTGGTCCGGGAAGCGGCCCCCATCCAACAGCTCCTGGTACAGCCGGACAAACGTCGACGGGTACGCCCGGATGGCTGCCGTGAGGGCCGCGTTGGGCAGTCCGTCCAATCCGGGCGCCTTCCTGGGGCTCAGGCCGGCCGCGATGTCGAGCAACTCCTGCTCAGTGACCGGCCTGATACCGACGCCGTCCGGCTCGATGCTGGGCCAGTTGACCGGGGGGTGGTTCGGGCAGAGAGCGTCCACGATTCGTCCTAGCGTGGACGGATCGCTCTCTCTTGCCACACGGCTGCCACAAAGCCGTTTGAGCGCTTCCCCCAGCCAACGACCTGTCTCGTCGTCCTCTAACTGCTGGATCGATTCCGCAAACCGCTCCTTCTTGCTGGCCGAGATGGCTAACGTCAGCCTACGGCGCGCGTCCTGGTGATGTTCGACGGCCTCGGAGTGGGCCACGCTGCCAGCCACTGCGCCGGATGTCCTCTCCCAAGCCAGGCGGCACTCCTCGCGCAGTCGGCCAATTTCCGGCGTCCACCAATACGCCGGTTTTCCGGTGTGGCCAACTGCGGGAGAGACTTCCGCCATAGTCTCGCTGCACGCCCGACTCAGGATGCGCGTGAGGCTTTCCGGATCTGTGGCCCTCTCCGAGAAGCAAGCTGCCTGTAACGCCAGGCGGTACAGCTCGCCGTCGAACTGGCGCGTTTGCCATCTTCGGCCAGCCGCTCGTGCAGCCGGTGATGTCTGCCTCGTTGCTCTCCGTGTGATGGCCGTCGGCCGGTCCCCAACTGCGAAGCGGATGTATCGGTGATCACTGTGCGAGTATGCTCGCAACAGCCTCCACTCCTGCCTCGGGTCCCCAATGAGGTCGGAGCGACTGATGGCCGTGCTGGCGAAGGCGACGTCGACGATGCTCGGGCGAGCGACGCCGTTCCCGAGGAAGGTGGCTTCCTCCCCCAGGTTCAGGACGTCGAGCCCGAGCCCCTCCGCCAGCACCAGTAGCTCCTCTCCTTTGTTGTTGGAGCGCGTGCTGCCCCAGGCGCTATTCCACGCGTTGAAATCGCCGACCAGAAGCACGCGGGAAAGCCCTGAAGCCAGCACCTCGATGCGCTCCAACAGGCCGTCGAATTGGGGCATCCCGAGGCTCGGCGGCGCGTAGCAGGCAATGATGGTAATGCCCGCCACGTCGGCCGCCACGATACCGGAAAAGCCCGTACTCCTGATGCGCTGAACTGGGTGGGAGTGGCCGCTGACGATGATGGCGACATGTTTGTCGCAGTCAACCACCCAGTTCGCGTTTCCGTCCGGTACCGCGTGGAGCTCGCACGCGACGAGTACATCCGCCCGCTCCGTCCTCATCGTGTGAAGCGCGAGGTCCTGCGCGCTTCTGCTCCGATTGATGTTGATTTGAAGGACCTGAAGACTTTGGGCCATCACACGCCCGCCCGTCCTCCACCCCTGCAGCTGATCGCGGCAATGCGATGAGGGCCGCCACACCTAATACAGCGCACCTCCTTGGAGCATTGGGCCGCTCGATGGCCGCTCTCACCGCATCTAATGCAGCACTGGCTCCTGTCCACCCCAGTGCAGAAGGCCGCCATATGGCCTCGCTCCAGACAGCGGAAGCAGCGACGCTGCGAAGCCGCCATCTTCGGTATCCGCTCCATCCGGCAGGCGGAGTGGTCAATGAGCAGGGGTTGCGTCCTGCTCATGATGGCCTCCGCTTCCGCCCGCGCCAGACGGATACGGGCGCGTTTGGTGGCGTCCGCCAGCTCCCACATCCGAATGGAGGCCACTGTCGGCTCTTTGGCAAGAGCCCCCCGTAGCGCCTCCTTCAACGTCTCCTCTTGGGTTAGGTGGTCCACATTGCGCACGATCACCTCCGCCATCTCTGTGATCACTTTGGCCGTTCCGAGAGCGCCAAGAACGCCCTGAATGCGCTCGCAGAGCGCCCTGGAGTCGACCTCGCGCGTCAACTCCATGCGGAGGTTCCCCTTCGGCGTGCGCTTGCCGATTCGGATGTACTTTTGTGCGTCCTCAAGCGCAGGGGCGGTCCGAATCGGGCGGTACATTTCGGCGAAGGAGACTCCTTCCGCCGGGATGACCAAGATGGCGTCTGGCCGTCGCCTAGAGGCCTTTTGGGCGGGCTGGGCAGTTCGTTGTGTTGCCCGTGGCGGCTGCGGCCGCTGTTGCTTTGGCTGTGGTGGTTTAGGCGCCACGCTTTTGCGCCTTTCACCAACCACCTGCCACCCGGTGGTCAGGGCGTCCCTATACGACACCCTCTGCTGCTGCTCGCCTTCGGCAAGCTGGAGATGCTGTCCTTGTGGCCACCCCGTTTGGCCACCGAACCGCTGCTGTTGCCGCAACTCCTCCACGGCTTCCGCGCGCATAACGTCCTGCAGTTCCAGCAACCGCTGGTGGGCAGGACCGTATGTCTGTGCTTTACGGGCCTCCGCCCGCGCGCGCAGCTCGGACCGCTTGGCGGTCCTTTTGCTGGGTCCGGGCTTGGATGCCGCTTGGTTCCCCAAGCCCGCACCAACCGCGGAGGAGTGTAACTCCAACACCGTCCGTGTCCCCATCCTATACAGCTCCAGCTCTCTTCTCAGAGCCTGCTTTTCTTGTTCGCTGGCTTTCAGCATCTCCGTAAGCTGGTCCACCTGCGCCGTTAGCTTTTCGAGAAGCCTGTTTGCCTTCTCCAACTCCACGTTCAGGGCTCCCGGTCGGACGGCCCTTGGTACTTTTGTAGTTGATTTCTTACAGGGTTGGAGAATACTATAGTTTTTGTTAGTTCTTTCCTTGCGATGAAAAGATTTCTAATGTTAAAGGGTATTTCTGCCGCTAGAGCGTGTAGTGTTTTTATGGGGGTTGTCTTAGTACATCCTGTTGCTTTTCTTAATGCTTGATTTATGATAGAAGTCAAATATTTTATATTTTGTTTGTTTCTTTTATTTATGAATGAACTTCCCGTTTCCACTATATTTTTGATCTTTGCTCTGTAAATTGTGATGGCTTTGTGAGGGTATATGTTGTTCTTCCTAGCGCATAGTGCTTTTAGGACATTTAATCGGTTATTCGTCTTGTTTTTAAGGAGTTCTATGTGTTTGTTGAAGGATAATTTTTTATCGATTATTGTTCCTAGGTATTTGTAGGTATTATTATAACGTGGTTTATTTTTTCATTGAATACCATGAATTTGTTTTTTCCTGTGTTTATGTTAAGGTTTATTTTTTGTAATTTTTCAGTGAATTTGTTTGCTGCTGCTTGAAGGCGTCATTATAATTCTGTTATTGATTTTCCTTGTCCTATTGTGGCGAAATCGTCCGCATACTGTATCAGTCTTATATTTTGATTGTTAAAGTGTTTATGCAAATCTTTGGTGTAGAAGTTGAAAAGTGTTGGAGACATCACATCTCTTTGTGGCAGGCCTTCTGTGATTAGTTTTGATATTTTTGTATTGTTGCTTTCTATTGTTATTGTCCTGTTTTGTAGGAATGCTTTAACCCAGTTAGTAAATTGTGGTGGGATGTTCGAACCTATCATTTTTTCTATTAGTATTGTTGTTTTGACGTTGTTGTAAGCTTTTTCTAGGTCTATAAATATTCTGGAAGATATCTGGTGTCGGGGCAACTAGTCTGTTCAATATGCATGCGGTACATACAGTCCGTACACTTGGACTGTGTAAACAGTCTTTGGAACCGTCCCAACTAGCAGCAGACTACGACTATCTTAAAGGACTGCCGTTACCGTCGTATCGCAATGTTTCAGCAAAGATCCTCATTGGCATAAATAATTGTTTCTTGGCTCAACCGTTGAAGACCGTGGAAAGAAGGGCGGACGAGCCCGCAGCAGCTAGAACCAGACTCGGTTGGGTGGTTTATGGACCGTGCAAAAAGACGTCCTTAAGTACCAGTCAGACTGACACGAAGTCGCTGAACGCACATACAGGAACGCGCGATACAGATCTTGGATTCCAAGGTACGGTTGATTGATGGTCGATACGAGGCAGGTCTCCTCTGGAAGTATTTTCCTCTGAAGTATTCGATTTCACTGCCAAACAGCCGAGCGATGGCGTTGAAACGTCATGAATGCCTAGAAAAAAAGTTACGTCGACATCCAGAACTGGCCAATACAATGAAAGCCAAGATGCTTGAATACGAGCAATATAGCAGCAGAATACAGCTTACCTCGACGGAAAGAAGCATAAAAGGGGCAAATGACTGGTTTTTGCCTATCTTCCCGGTTACAAATCCACATAATCCGGGAAAGGTTTGTGTTGTATTTGACGCTGCTTCAAAGGCGCATGGGGTCAACCTTAACTCCGTCCTGTTAACTGGACCAGACCAGCTCATGGGACTCCTCGCTGTTCTCTACAAGTTCCGGGAGTACAAGGTAGCAGTGACCGGAGACATCCGCGAGATGTTCTTCCAAATCCGAATGAATGCGCGGGACCAACGAAGCCAAATGTTTTTCTGGAATGATGGAGATATTGGCAGTACCCCAGAACAGTACGTATTGGAATTAATGACGTTCGGCGCAGCATGCTCACCACGAACCGCGCACTACGTAAAAAACACAAACGCTGATCGGTTCAAAAAGCAGTACCCAAGTGCAGTCGAGTGCATCAAATATGAGCATTATGTTGACGACATGCTCGCCAGCGTAGAAACGGAAGAGGAAGCTATTAAGCTAGCCCACGATGTCCGCTTCGTCCACTCGCAAGGCGGATTCGAGATCCGCAATTGGCTATCTAATTCCACGAAACTGAAAATTATCATGAACGGTACCGATTCAGGAGAGACGAACGTGCCCATCGACGTAGCCACGGCAACAGAAAAGGTACTTGGTATGTGGTGGAACACGGGGACAGATTCCTTCACGTTTAAAATCTCACCTCGATATGACTCACAAACGTTGCTTAACGGAAGAGCACCTACGAAAAGACAGATGCTTCGCATATTAATGTCGGTATACGATCCATTGGGGCTGATCGGCTACGTTCTGATGTACCTGAAGATTTTGCTGCAAGAGGTTTGGCGCGCCAGAATCTCATGGGATGATGAAATCACCGGCAGTCTACTCGATAAGTGGCAAAATTGGATAACCATTTTACCCAAAATACAGCTAGTGAGTATTCCAAGATGTTACCGTCACGCCACGACCGCAATTGGTTCAACCGTAGAACTTCACATATTTTGCGATGCTAGTGAAAATGGGATGGCTGCCGTCGCCTACTTGAGATTCGAAGAAGGTGAGTTGGTAGAGTGTGTATTGGCAGGATCGAAAACAAAAGTCGCTCCCCTGACCTTTATATCCATCCCACGGCTGGAGCTTGAAGCGGCAGTGATAGGAGCGCACTTGGCTCATACTCTAAGAAGCACGCACAGACTGAACATCGTACGCGAAGTATTGACGAACCGTCATGAGTTGGATAAATGCAGATCATCGAGGATATAGTCAGTTTGTTGCGGTACGTGTTTGTGAAATCATCGAGACTACTAATGCTGCGGATTGGACTAAGGATTGCCCACTAAGGTGAACGTATCTGATGAGGGAACGAAGAGGCAAAAGCTACCCGAATTCAGTCCTTTGAGTAGATGGTTCCGTAGACCCGATTTCTTGTGGAAAGCATCCAACGAGTGGCGAAGCTCCGAACCCCAGCTTGGCGACACGAATGAGGAAATACGCCACAAATTACTTCACCATTCCACTAATGTATCTATGTTTGATTTCTATCGTTTCTCCAAATGGAAAAGATTACTCAGATCAATTGCTTACGTTTATCGGTTCCTTCACAACTGCCGAAGAGGGTATAGATTATTTTGTGCCACTGACAGTAGCAGTGGGAAGAAGATTCGAAAAACGATGGGGAGTAATCTTCACGTGACTCACCAGCAGAGGGATTCACATTGAAGTCGCCAGCAGCCTCTCAACTGATTCCTGCATTTTCGCGATCCGTAACTTTATCGCCAGAAAGGGAATGCCCCTCGAATTTGTCAGCGACAGAGGTACCAACTTTATAGGCGCATCGCGTGAGTTGAGAGAAGCGTCCGCGCTCATTGACACCGATCAGTTGATCGCTGAATTTGTGCAACCCGATACCAAATGGGTGTTCAACCCACCTACTGCACCGCACTTTGGGGGGTCATGGAAATGGCTTATCCAATCTATAAAAAAGACGCTTTCATCCTTTGACTTGCCTCACCATCCGACTAACGAGTTGCTCCGAGCTAGGTTGAGTGAAGTAGAGTTGATTGTTAACTCGCGACCTCTTACTGATATTCCCCTTGAAGATGAATCCGAAACTCCACTAACGCCAAATCATCTAATTTAAGGCAGTTCCAACGGAAGCAAGCCGCGGCTTCACGCGTTATGTTCTGGAAACGGTGGGTGACCGAATACTTACCCACGCTGACAAGACGAACCAAAAGGCACCAACCGACAAGACCAATAACGGAGGGCTATCTGGTAATGGTTGCGGATCCTAACAACCCACGGAACTGTTGACCTAGGGGGAGGGTGATCAAAGTGTACCGGGCAAACGACAATCAGGTGCGGCGAGTGACCGTACAGACAAAAAACGGCGTAACAGAAAGACCGGCAGTGAATATCGCACTCTTAGATGTCGGCACACCGAGGGTAAGCCAGTTAAGCGTCATACCGGTGGGGAGAATGTTATGAAATAACGTACCGACGTACCTCTGCGAAATTTAATTATTTATTATAATTATATAGTCCGCCTGAAGGGCTTAACAAAGTGCTTATTTCTAAATTGCTTAAAATTAATGTGTGGTGGGAGGGTAAGCAGGGGGGAGAATTGTAAGGTGGTTACGAAGACGGAGACGGAATAGGGATATGGGAACGTTGTAATCGAACAGGTTATAAGACTCGTTAAAAGCCGAAAGTGCTTTGAGGAAAGGGTCATTCTGACCGTAACGTGTAGTACGAGTAGGGATGAATAACGGTGGCCTATTGCGTAAATGGCGGGAAGGAGCATAAATGAGTACAGATGATATGAGGGATGGGACGTCGAGGTTGTGGGAAAGGAGATTGGCGATAAAGACAGCTTGGGAAATAAAATGTCTCGTTTTTATAGTATCCAGCCCGAGAAGCCGACAACGAACAGGATACGAAGGTATCGACGCCTGATATCCGTTGAGGAAACGACGAGTCACAACCCGAGTAAACTTTCGTTGCACACCCTCGAGCCGATCAAGAGCGGAGGACGTATATGGAGTCCAGACAATACAAGCATAGTCTGAACAGGATCGGACCCAACAACAGAAAAGTGATTTTAGACATAAAGGATCACGGATTTCGGAAGATAGCCGGATAATAAGACCTAAAGTCTTATTGGTCTTGTTGATTAGAAAATCAACGTGGTCCTTAAACGTTAGGGATGAGTCAAGCCACACACCAAGGTCCTTAATAGCGGAGAGACGACTCAAGTTAGTATCATATAAGGAGTAGTTCCACTCGATCATACGAGAGGAGCGACCGAAAGACACAACGGAACATTTAGGGGGACATAGCTGAAGGCCATTGGAGATACACCAAGTGGAAAAGGAGTCAATGAAGTTTTGTAGGAGATAACAATCATCGGACGAGGACACGGGAAGATAGATTTTAAGGTCGTCTGCATAAAGCAGAAACCCATCGGGAGGGAGTATTGCAGTACAATCGTTAACAAACAATAGGAACAATAATGGACTGAGGATACTGCCTTGAGGCACACCGGAAAGACCGTCAAAAGCGTCGGAGAAGCAATCACGAACCTTCACTTTGTACGATCTACCGATTAGAAAAGAGTTGAACCATGACAGGAGCGGATCGCCAAAGCCGAGTTTCTTCAGTTTTGCGAGAAGGAGTTGTAACGGAATGCTATCAAAAGCATTGCTTTAAAGTCGGTGTAAATAACATCAACTTGACGGTTTAGGAAAAAGTTGGAAAAAATAAAGGACACAAGGCACATAAGATTGGTAGTCGTAGAGCGCTTCGGTATAAAACCGTGCTGGTGGGCCTTCATTAATCGATCCAGTAAAGATGCGATTCAAAAGGGGAGCGAAAAAAGTCTTACACGTTTTTAGAATGACCGACGGAATACCGTCAGGACCTGGAGAGAAAGAGAATTTTAGTTTAGTAAATGCAACGAGTACTGTTGTGTCAGTGATAGTGATATTATTGCAGGAAATTATATTGTGAGGTGTGTAGGCGAGACCATCGGAACAAGAACGTGATAAACTGGGGTCGACAAATACGCTTAAAATGCTGGCAAAAAGTCTGGCTTGAGCGCTATGATCGGAAGCTGTCTCATCGCCAAGGGAAATAATGGAAGGGATAGCGTTATTCTTCAGACGTGCCTTAACGAAACGCCAGAAAGACCCAGGATCGCCGGAAAACCGATTCTGTAACCGAATAATGTAAGATGCGTAACGCCATCTATTATAGGAGCGATATGAGTTTGATGCGTATTTGTATATACGCAAGCTGAAAGTGTTACGGTTACGGCGGTAAGCACGAAGTGAGCGGTTCTTGTCGGCTTTCAACACCCTAAGTAACCTGTTCGACCAAGGAGGGATAGGTGGAGGGGGAAGTGGAGGACAACAGGACTGTATAGTGGATGCGATGATATTCGTAAACGTTGTGACCACTTCGTCGATGTTGGCAGCTGAGTCGATGAATGACCAATCCTCGCTCGCGATTTTGCTGGTGAATAATTAATAATTCATCCTTTTGAAATTGGGGGAATTTGGACGAGTCGTTCGGCGGGAACGACGAATTGTGAATTTGAATAGTTAATTCCAACGCGGGATGAAATCGATCCAGGGGCAGGACAGGGCATATCGCGGATTGGATATCGGAGCATCTCAGGACCGCGCAGGCATTCGCAAACAGTAAATCAAGTTGCCGACTGTAGTAATTTAGTACGCCGGAAATTTGAACGAGGCCATTAAACGTCATACCATCGATCAATGTAGCGTTCTCATGCGTCAGGCAGTTTGCAGTGAAGTGAGCTGGTAGCGATGTGGAAGGATGTCACGAGACACCGGGAGCGTTAAAATCGCCAAACAGCAGCAAGAGATCATCAGGCTTAGTCCGGTCATTCATTACGCTCACGCTGTCATGAAGTGACTTCAGCAATGATGTTGAGAAACTCCGGTTAGGCGGGATGTAAATAACTCCGATGAACATCGAGATTCGATCGAGTTTAACACAAATCCACAGTAGTTCGAGTGTGTTAAAGGTGTGCGGTATAACGTAAGATACGTGTTTTGTGGAGCAGGCCACGAGCACACCACCACCACGAGAGAAAGAACTATTCGCTGGGCCACGATCGCAACGGTAAACGTTGTAAGCGGTATCGGATATCAAGGAAGAAGGAATGGTAGCGTCCAGCCAAGTCTCAGTAAGCACAATCAGGTCAAAATCAGCTTCAATTATGGCGATTCGAAGTGTATCCAACTTTGTGCGAACACCTCTAACATTTTGGTAATAAACATTAAGTACGGAGAACTGTGATGAACGCGGTGCATTGAATTGATAATATGTATCTATATGCGATAAATACGAAGGGCGCTATTGTGGTAGATGTGATGTAGCTGATGACAATCCTGCGATGGTGTTTGTAGTAGTGGTCGTGAGGGGCGTGATATCACACGCCGCGGTAGTGGTGGTACTAGTGGTGTTAGCGCTAACGTTTGATGGTGTGGGTTCAGCCGATGTTGCGTTGTGAGAAACACAATGTACCGATGATGAGTGATCGGCTGTTGTTGACAAAACAGCGTTATGTGAAGCGCAACGATCAGTGAATTCTTTAAAGACCGTTCCGACTGGCCAGGACGAACGTAGTGGGGCTTTTTCCCTCAGCTCCAGCGACATACCGACTTTAAACGAGGAAAATGTCAGCGTGCTGGGATTACGGAGACATCATCGACACCATTTTCTTCCTTCACAAAAATCTGCACGTCCTTGATCGTAGCCGTAGGTCTGCAACGAGACAGGTACAGCCAGAACTTAGGCGTTTCAGGAGGGAGCAACAAAGCGGCCTGAGATGCTGTTACTATCGGTGCAGTGCCAGAGAGAAGAAGGGGGCCAGTCCCATTTGACGGTGGAGAACGATCCATAAGACGACGCTTCGCTGGGTTAACGGTATCGGTAGTGTTCGTTGTTGCCGGTGTAAGTGTTGATCTGGCTTGGTAAGTAGTAGTAGTAGTAGTAACCGGGTGTGCGTAGGAGCGAGTTTCTTTGTGCTGGTCCAGTGATGCGACCAATGCGCGCTTTATTGTTTCTGAAGCTGAATCGAGGCGCGATGAAAATTCCGCAGTCAGCTGCGCCTTGAGCTCATCATTTCCGTTATCGCCACCGTGCGGCAGTTTCGACGATAATCGGAGCATTGGGGGCACAACCACAGAAACTGCGATTGGTCCTTGGTAAGCTCCTTCACCACTACACTGTTCACACCTATACACGAACGGTGTGCCCAGCGTTTGCAATAACCGTCACACAGATAAACGGGCTCCTCGGACGATGCGGCACACACACAAGTTAAGCACAGGTTAGCCATGACGTTGCGTTGCACTCGAAGCCGATTTAGGTGTACTGGCTGACGTAATAATGTTCAAAATACGTGTGGAATCTGCGATGTATCAGCGATATATAGTTACGCTGATCGACTAAGCGGCGCGACACGCCACGCGTAAGCACAAACGCCAGACAGCGCATCAGATGACAGACAGCGCTTCGGATGCCAGACAGCGCTTGGGATACCGGACAATGCCGCACGTCATCGGATGCCGCCCTCACGTGTTCACCGGTTAGGGTTACAGCTAGGGCCAGGTAGGGATAGCGTCAATTAGAATAAATTAATTTTGTTTACGCACGAAGCACGTATGCGATGAGGCGCTCCCACTGTGCGCATCGTAGTCGTGTCCGTCGGGACACTGAGTGTGGGGAGTATATGTAATGGTTTGATGTGACAGATGGAGAGTAGAAGAATAAGAAGTTTTATGTAAACATTAGAACAACGAGATCCTTTCAAGAGAATACAGCGTCCAAAAGCGAATTATCAACCGATTTCACTTAGAGTGTCGAAAACCCACAAATTCCGAAACCCCCTGCGTTATCATAATATGTTCAAAAATACGCCTATGTTATGGAATTTAGAGACGAATGCATTTATCCAATTGTGATGGGAAAAGAAAGTAATTGTATTGTAACTCCAAAATACGCAACCACGAACAAGTTGATAACAGACAATCTCTTGCTCATTGAAAACGCAGATGAAGAGCTCATCAAAACCGATTGCGGCCCGATTGATAGAATACTGACAGGAAATTTTTTACTCGCGTTTTCAAATTGTACCATACAATTCCAAGACAAGAATTTTACATCAAAGGAAATTTATGTAAAAAGCCCTTCAGTATCAGGAACGACATTTAACATCGCTATTCATCGCAAAGTTGTAGAAACACCGTTGGCGTCTCTGGACAATAGAACATTGACGAATCGCAAACACATCGAACACATCTATTTGGAACAGTACAAAAACGTTACGTGGAATTGGAGCCTGTTAAGTGGAATTGGACTTTCCACCGCGGTATCTATAATCATGATCATATTTGCCTATGTCTATTTCAGTCGTCTCGTCTCAGCTATTTTATCCCAAGTGGGAAAAAGGAAACATCGCACCCAGAATGAGCCACGAAGACATCGTAGTGCAGATGATCCCGTGGGAAGTTTGAACGCATGAGGACACGCTTTTTTTACCCCCCCGAGGAGTTACGCTGACCGACTAAGCGGCGCGACACGCCACGCGTAAGCACAAACGCCAGACAGCGCATCAGATGACAGACAGCGCTTCGGATGCCAGACAGCGCTTGGGATACCGGACAATGCCGCACGTCATCGGATGCCGCCCTCACGTGTTCACCGGTTAGGGTTACAGCTAGGGCCAGGTAGGGATAGCGTCAATTAGAATAAATTAATTTGAATATGTTAGTCTTAAGCTGGACTCGAAAGAGTGATGTTTGTTCGAGAATAAAAACATCAACAACATAATTATATAACTTTCGCGCGGGCACAGACCGAAAGGGTAACAGCACTAACTCAAAATACGAGGGGTTGATAACACAGACTTATTGACGATGAGTCTAGGAGCGGTAAGAAGTGCGTGTATCCAGTACGAGTTTCTATCGCTGTGTTTGGTCGAAATGTTTGGTGAACAAATTGGTCAATGACATTTAGGCGTTACAGAAACCGTTACAAGAGCAGCACAGCCGTTAGGAGCCGTTATAATAAGATTAGGAAATATTTAGGTACCTTGATTGATATAAATAAGATCAGGGAATATTTACGAACCTCGATTAGATTCAAAGTTCGAACATCGAAAGGGCACCCGGTACGCAAAATTAGTTACAACGAAGGCGGAAGGCATTCCTTTCGACCACCGAAACGACTGCCTTCTGACGTCTAAATGCAGAAACCTTACGACCCGCCAGATGGCACTGTATGCAGTTTTAAAACGCCGCACTGTAAAAAAATCGCTGGTTAAAACTAAAAATTGTTTGAAAAAAAAATCTGTATGGAACTTTCTTTACACCACACACATATATACATGAGACTCAATTCACCAGTGGCACCGGAGCTGTCAAAACCCGGATTTGTGAGCCTTTGTGTATGAATTTGGCTCACAAAATGCTCACATGTGAGCTTGCGATCAATTTTGCGAAGTTTCCAGCTTTGTCCACCAGGGGGTCCCCGCATACTTCATAGCAGCGTCAACTTCACAGCAGCAGACCGTGTCACCTGATCCGGAATATATACTTTTCGAAGTGGTTTGGATCAGATGTGTCAAACTCATTTCATTGGCGGGCCGCATTTACACATTTCCGATAATTTGCGGGCTGCAAAGTTGATCTTAATAAGAAAATCAATATGGTTCAACTAAATACTTTTCAAAAATGTATAAAAGATTATCTTCGATATCTTACAATCAATTACATATGCAGTTTAGTCATGTTCGCGGGCCGCATCTAAAGTCTAAGCGGGCCGCATGCGGCCCGCGGGCCGCCATTTTGACATACCTGGTTTGGATGAACAGGTAAAAATCAAAACAATCTTTGTTAGCGCTAACGCTTGTATCTACGCTTGTAAACGGGGGTTAGAAGGCAAGGAAACGTCAGGGGACGCACATTCGGTAAAAGGATCGTGCGTGCGATCGTCCTCGCACAAACCGCTCGCACTTAAAGCAATCGAACCGCCGACTACAGTAACAATCTTCGTAGCGTCTTTGGCAGCATCCATTTTAGACTGTTTTGTTTCAGCAAACTTGTGATTGTATTTTCAGTTTCCTACAGTGTGAAAAAAGTATTTTAACCACGATGAGTTCCAACGGAAAAAAAATCGAAATTGTAAATGCGTTGTGTGGAAAAAACCGTCGATTGCAGGACCTTCGTAAGTCCGGTGTGTTGTACAGGCGAGCCGCATAGCTGTTAGCAAACTACAAAGAATCGGGGGATGATATCGTGAATATCGTTCCATCAAGTGCATTGCAAGGGAAGTTTACAAAACAAGTTAAAATTTGAATTAAATTAACAGCTCTTCAATAATAAACTCCCGCATACTTTATAGCAGCGTCAACTTCACAGCAGCAGACCGTGTCACCTGATCCGGAATATATACTTTTCGAAGCGACTCAGGATTTGGAACTAAATCTAAACGAGCCAGAAAATGAAGAACCATGCGATGACGAAGATATCGAAATGTTATCTGATGAGGATAACGAAGCTCCTGATTTTAGCCAAATGACACACGAGGAGGGCTTGCGGTATTGGACACTAGCAGGATCCGAATCGCATTCATCTATTCGACTTTTGCTAAAGTTTCTACGGGCCAAAACTGATCTGCATGTGCCTAGTAATCCAAGGACACTGCTACACACGCGACGGAACCCTGCTATCCTCTCGGATATCGGACACGGCAAATTTTGGTACAATGGAATACGTTCGTGCTTGACAAGTGAAATCCGGTAAATACATTCATATGTTATATGTGTTTGCACAAATCATAATCATCGCAAGTTGTTGATATAAGAATGTTACATTTTGTTATAATCTCTAGGAAACATTCGTTACATTCGTTGCCACGTACGGTTCATTATGACATCAACATCGTAGGTCTCCCACTTCACAACAAATCGAAAACGCAGTTTTGGCCAATTTTGTTGAAGGTGGTTGAACGACCGGTGTTTTCGACACGCAGCCGTCACGTATCCAATCCGAAGCGAAAAAGCACGAGGTAGAAACGAGCGTCTTTTCGGATGCAGCGTCCAAAATGATCCTATCTTGCAAAAGAGATAAAGCGTGGGTAATTAGTAGTACGAGTATATTTACGTCCGTTTGTCTCGGAGGCAGTGATGATAAGAGAGCGATCGATCCGTCGATCGGTCGCACGAAGCCTTTTACAAAATACTATCGCAGGATCGGAGAGAGGATCCACGCCGGAAACTCTCTCCCACGCGCTCACGCAGTTGACAAGCGATAAGAACGCACTTATCGCTCCAGAAACGCATTCGAAAGCAGGGGTTTCGCAACGATGATACGCGGTTAATTCGAACCAAGACCGCGAAGCGATTGTAGCGCCTGATAAGGAAGGAAGGCTCTCCATCAAATCGATATCGGTGTTACCAAAAAGTTGCTCTTTATATGGTGCTTGGGAGTGCTTAAAGAATGGAAAAGATGGACAAGTGACCAGCGTCGAATCTTTAATCAAAGGCTACAGAAACAAAAGTTCCCATTTGAAACCAATCAAAAAATGCGCTCCATTGAAGAGTTAACATATTGGAAAGGAGCTGATTGCAAGACTTTTCTGCATTATGTAGCTCCTGTAGCCTTGGAAGGATTGTTAAGTGAACAAGAATATAAGCATTTCATGCTATATTTCTGTGCCATCACAATATTTTCTTCCACTGTACATAAAGAGCACTGGGACGCTGCAGGAGAAATGTTAAACAATTTTGTAGAAACCTACGCGGATGTGTATCACAAGAAAGCCGTTACATCAAATGTGCACAGTCTCATCCACATCCAAGAAGAAGTTGAACGATTTGGCCCCATCGACTATCATTCAACATATGCTTTTGAACGAAAGCTGGGACAAATTAAAAAAACACTCATAAGGACCAACTATAGATGCTTGGAGCGGGCGATAAGGCGAATATCAGAACTAGAGCATTTTCCGTTACGATTGGTTTTTATCAAAAGACAATGAAGTGAAATTCGTAGCTGTAAGAAAATGTCAGGATAAGCTAAAGATTGTTTGTAGTATGTTTTCTTGTGTTTATGAGTATTTTGATGAGCATATTTCTTCTACTGAACTATATATATATTCTGCTAATATTAATGATCTGATGAGTGACGAAATTGAATTGGATTGTGACCAAGTGAAACTGAAATATGCTAAAACAGTTAAAGAAATTGACGAGGAATTAGTTTTCTTTCCAATGCTGCAAACATTTCATGACTAAAGGGAAACATTTTGTTTGTAATTTGTCAAGTAAATAAAATCTATTGTCACATTTGTAATCACAGTTTTTTCTTAGGCCGTTGTATTATAAATTAAATAAATAAATAAAAATTTATAATCACAGTTTTGTTCGTCAAGTTTAGCTTATTTCTTTTTTATGTCCTAATTTTGTTTTGTTGCTTGGCTTTCATGTGTTGCTCTGCTGGTTGTTATCTTCTTTTCGGTTAATATAGTAAGTTGCATAACGAAGCTTTAAAATGAAGAAGTCTGCAAGCTCGCGGTCTTCTACGTTATGCAGTTTGGTAGACCCAACTGCTTTGACCGCTTCGAAGATGCCTTTGTAATTGGCTAATGCTCGTGCCGGGCCAATCGTCGTTCTAATGATAGTAGTCTTCGTTGAGCTTGTTCCGTCGAATCTCCAAGTTGGTTTAACTCCCCCCGTGGCGGAATTCGGACTATAAATCGCCCATCGTCGGCGATCTTCGTATGCCTCTTAAAGTGTTCTTCGAGATCTTTGTCAAGTAACGTAGTCGTGCTCGGGACGCCCGGTGGTATTTCTTCCACATCCCAAAATCTTTCGAGGCTCACCTTAAGGTCGTCGTTGCTCGTAGCATTGTGGCAGCTCTGTTCGTACAGATCGGCAGGAGTCATTTCACGTATTAATCCCCCGATAAGCCATCCGAATTTGGAGTTTTGTAAGGTGAGTCCGTTGGGTAAACGTTGCATTCCTGCATCCAGCGAATTGAAGCATATTCCGGCGCCCAATATCCCATCGATTGGCCCTGGGTGGCCGAAGTCTTTGTCAGCAAGTAGCTCGTCTGAAGGAAGGGTTAAATCGTCCATCTTGATTTCGTGGTTGGGCTGCGCACTAAGTTCGGGTATTACGTAGAAATTAGTGCTGAAACGATAGGTTCTATCAGTTGACATGACTTTAGTACGAATTTGATGAGATACGGGGAGTTTACCACTTATCCCCATTAACGTCAATCGCCCAGGGAACAGCGGTAGGTTCAATCGTTTTGCTGCGTCCATAGTGATGGCTTGGATTTGGCAGCCTGAGTCGAGTATGCAGCGAATCCGTTGCCATGCCCCCATACCGTCTTGTATGAGTACAGCAACGGTTGCTAGAAGGACATAATCATCAAGGCTGGAAACGTCACGAGATGCCGTTGAGATCGCAGGGGTGTGCACGGAGCGATACGTAGCAGGCAGGGATGTAGAACGCTGGACAGCATGCGAGGTCGTCGTAGGGACAGTCTGGCCTTGATTCACGTCGTAGCCATGTAGCGGAAAAGCAAGCCGGACACATGGCGGCACGGAGCGGGAGCGATACAATAAGCAGGAACGTAGCGTGGAGCGGGAACCACGCGGCACGGAGCAGGAACGAAGCACGTAACGGGAAAGCAGGAAAGCACAGGGCGGCAATGTAGGCCGGACACATGGCGGCTCGGAGCAGGAACGTAGCGTGGAGCGGGAACCACGCGGCACGGAACAGGAACGTAGAACGTAGCGGGAACGAAGCACGTAACGGGAACGCAGGATACCACGAGGCGGCAATGTCGGCCGGACACATGGCGGCTCGGAGCAGGAACGTAGCGTGCAGCGGGAACCACGCGGCACGGAACAGGAACGTAGAACGTAGCGGGAACGAAGCGGCACGGAGCAGGAACGAAGCATAGAGCGGGATCATAGAACGTAGCGGGAACGCAGGTTACCACGAGGCGGCGATGTAGGCTGGACACATGGCTGCTCGGAGCAGGAACGTAGCGTGGAGCGGGAACCACGCGGCACGGAACAGGAACGTAGAACGTAGCGGGAACGCAGGATACCACGAGGCGGCAATGTAGGCCGGACACATGGCGGCTCGGAGCAGGAACGTAGCGTGGAGCGGGAACCACGCGGCACGGAGCAGGGACGTAGAACGTAGCGGGAACGAAGCACGTAACGGGAACGCAGGACACCACGAGGCGGCAATGTAGGCCGGACACATGGCGGCTCGGAGCAGGAACGAAGCATAGAGCGGGATCGTAGAACGTAGCGGGAACGCAGGTTACCACGAGGCGGCGATGTAGGCTGGACACATGGCGGCTCGGGGCAGGAACGTAGCGTGGAGCGGGAACCACGCGGCACGGAGCAGGAACGAAGCACGTAACGGGAACGCAGGATACCACGAGGCGGCGATGTAGGCTGGACACATGGCGTCTCGGAGCAGGAACGTAGCGTGGAGCGGGAACCACGCGGCACGGAGCAGGAACGAAGCACGTAACGGGAACGCAGGATACCACGAGGCGGCAATGTAGGCCGGACACATGGCTGCTCGGAGCAGGAACGTAGCGTGGAGCGGGAACCACGCGGCACGGAACAGGAACGTAGAACGTAGCGGGAACGAAGCGGCACGGAGCAGGGACGTAGAACGTAGCGGGAACGAAGCACGTAACGGGAACGCAGGATACCACGAGGCGGCAATGTAGGCCGGACACATGGCGGCTCGGAGCAGGAACGTAGCACGTAACGGGAACGCAGGATACCACGTGGCGGAAATGTCGGCCGGACACATGGCGGCTCGGAGCAGGAACGTAGCGTGGAGCGGGAACCACGCGGCACGGAGCAGGAACGTAGAACGTAGCGGGAACGAAGCGGCACGGCGCAGGAACGTAGCGTGGAGCAGGAACCACGCGGCACGGAGCAGGAACGTAGCATAGAGCGGGATCGTAGAACGTAGCGGGAACGCAGGCGTGAAGCATGCACGTAGAGAAGGATATTGGCGAAACAGTCACTTTTCTTCGGGAGACTCAACATGCAGCATCGTGTGGTGTTTTTCCTTGCACCCCTGGCATCGTCTCTCACTGGGACACTGCATGGTAGGGTGCTGACCAGAGAAACAATTCACGCACTTGCCCTTGCCCATAATGAGGTTCACTCGTTCAAACGCTGAACGGGCACGAAGTTCGGGACAAAGCGTGCCCACATGTCCCAGCTTATCACACGCGTAACACCGACGTGTCACCTCCTTTCCGTGCAGTATCGAAACGCCCTTATAGGAAGGCCTTGTAACGTTGCTAGGCTGGCTGGTTCTCGTCATGGCAGGGCGCACTATCCGTGGTTGGCGCACTGGTTTTCTGATGGATTGAGCACGATCAATACGCGTTGCTTCTCTAAAGGTGGCACGGCGCGGCTGCGAACCCTTTACCCAGCTTATGCTGATCATCGCTGGGTCCACCTTTCCGTTTCGGACTTCATTTAGCAAGCCCTGTATAGCGCCCTCCAGCGCCGTCAGCTGCCGCGTTGCCGCCTGATCCTTGGTCGTCATCTTTGGGGTCACGAAGAACAATCACTCGAACACTAACGCACACGTCACTGGCACTCACGCACGAATTCGTCCTTAATCGTGTTCAGTAGTCACTCGCACTAATCATGCACACGTCACTAGAACTCACGTGGTTCACGCACAAATTCGTCCTTAGTCCACGATCACGTCACAATCGCGTCACAATCACGTCACAATCACGTCGGGGTCACCAATGTTTCGACACGCAGCCGTCACGTATCCAATCCGAAGCGAAAAAGCACGAGGTAGAAACGAGCGTCTTTTCGGATGCAGCGTCCAAAATGATCCTATCTTGCAAAAGAGATAAAGCGTGGGTAATTAGTAGTACGAGTATATTTACGTCCGTTTGTCTCGGAGGCAGTGATGATAAGAGAGCGATCGATCCGTCGATCGGTCGCACGAAGCCTTTTACAAAATACTATCGCAGGATCGGAGAGAGGATCCACGCCGGAAACTCTCTCCCACGCGCTCACGCAGTTGACAAGCGATAAGAACGCACTTATCGCTCCAGAAACGCATTCGAAAGCAGGGGTTTCGCAACGATGATACGCGGTTAATTCGAACATCGTTATGTTCGATAACCAACCGGATTGGCCTGTAATGATCGTGGCTATCTACAGCGGACCATCGAAACCGGCAAGCAATGAACTCTTTCTGAGGCCGTTAGAGGATGAGTTAAATTTATTGTGCAGAACGGGATTGACTTTTGAGGATAAAACTGTAAATGTGTATATACGCGCGATTGTGGCAGACACTCCAGCACGAGCCTTTATAAAAGGTATTATTAAAGCGTAGCGTAGTTAAATATATAACTTCACTTTCTATATAATGTGTTTTAGGTGTGCAAGGCCATACGGGTAAACATTCCTGTTTAAAATGGTGCTGCGTGGGAGAATCAGTGGCACAGCGAATGGTATTCTTCTTCTTTCTTGGCCTAATTGATACCGCATAGTTGGTTAGTCAATCCTCACTATGGGGGAACGGCCCAGATGAGACTTGAACCCCGGTCCTGCCGTGTGAAGACCGGCGCCGCGAATGGTATTCTTGGATACAAATGCAGCAAAACGAACCGACGAAGGTTTTCGAAACGGAGAATACTCTTTGCATCGTACGGGGCTTACTCCGTTAATCGATTTGATTAATTTTAACATTATCTTAGACATAATTGTTGCAGATGCTCTCCATCCAAAAGCACCGTCCAAAAGTCAGCACCGACAACAACATAGACGTTGAGTTGCGCGCAAGGGTGCTGTCTGCCAACCGGTCATACTACAGCCTGAGGAAACTTCTCCACTCAAAATACCTGTCGCGACGGACAAAGCTGGGACTGTACAAAACCTTTATAGTCCCAGTACTCACATACGCCTCTGAGACATGGACTCTGTCCAAAACTGACGAAACCCTCTTAGCCGCGTTTGAGAGGAAGATGCTCAGAAGGATTTTTGGCCCCGTATGTGTGGAAGGACAATGGAGGAGCCGCTACAATGACGAGCTCTATGAGCTGTACGGTGATCTTACCATCGTGCAGCGAATTAGGCTCGCCAGGCTGGTCATGTCATGAGAATGGCACCGGACGACCCAGCCCGTAAAGTCCTTTTAGGCCGTCCACATGGACAGAGGAGGCGTGGTAGGCCCAAATTGAGATGGAGTGATGGCGTAGATGCGTCCGCCAGAACGGCTGGGATATTGGATTGGCAGACGACGGCGCTAAACCGAGAGCGGTATCGAGGATTGTTGCAGCAGGTCAAGACCGCGAAGCGATTGTAGCGCCTGATAAGGAAGGAAGACTCTCCATCAAATCGATATCGGTGTTACCAAAAAGTTGCTCTTTATATGGTGCTTGGGAGTGCTTAAAGAATGGAAAAGATGGACAAGTGACCAGCGTCGAATCTTTAATCAAAGGCTACAGAAACAAAAGTTCCCATTTGAAACCAATCAAAAAATGCGCTCCATTGAAGAGTTAACATATTGGAAAGGAGCTGATTGCAAGACTTTTCTGCATTATGTAGCTCCTGTAGCCTTGGAAGGATTGTTAAGTGAACAAGAATATAAGCATTTCATGCTATATTTCTGTGCCATCACAATATTTTCTTCCACTGTACATAAAGAGCACTGGGACGCTGCAGGAGAAATGTTAAAAAAAATTGTAGAAACCTACGCGGATGTGTATCACAGGAAAGCCGTTACATCAAATGTGCACAGTCTCATCCACATCCAAGAAGAAGTTGAACGATTTGGCCCCATCGACTATCATTCAACATATGCTTTTGAACGAAAGCTGGGACAAATTAAAAAAAAAACTCATAAGGACCAACTATAGATGCTTGGAGCGGGCGATAAGGCGAATATCAGAACTAGAGCATTTTCCGTTACGATTGGTTTTTATCAAAAGACAATGAAGTGAAATTCGTAGCTGTAAGAAAATGTCAGGATAAGCTAAAGATTGTTTGTAGTATGTTTTCTTGTGTTTATGAGTATTTTGATGAGCATATTTCTTCTACTGAACTATATATATATTCTGCTAATATTAATGATCTGATGAGTGACGAAATTGAATTGGATTGTGACCAAGTGAAACTGAAATATGCTAAAACAGTTAAAGAAATTGACGAGGAATTAGTTTTCTTTCCAATGCTGCAAACATTTCATGACTAAAGGGAAACATTTTGTTTGTAATTTGTCAAGTAAATAAAATCTATTGTCACATTTGTAATCACAGTTTTTTCTTAGGCCGTTGTATTATAAATTAAATAAATAAATAAAAATTTATAATCACAGTTTTGTTCGTCAAGTTTAGCTTATTTCTTTTTTATGTCCTAATTTTGTTTTGTTGCTTGGCTTTCATGTGTTGCTCTGCTGGTTGTTATCTTCTTTTCGGTTAATATAGTAAGTTGCATAACGAAGCTTTAAAATGAAGAAGTCTGCAAGCTCGCGGTCTTCTACGTTATGCAGTTTGGTAGACCCAACTGCTTTGACCGCTTCGAAGATGCCTTTGTAATTGGCTAATGCAATTTTTTCTGTTTTGCGTCTACCACTCCACGACAACTGGCACAGAAATTCGGGTGTAAACAATGCCTTTATCATTTTCCACATCCTTTTAGAGCTGTCCTGTATGGATATAGATCTTTGAAACCAGCTGATCAAAGTTTTTTTTATAAATCAGATCAGTGGTAAGACGAGTATCCAATTCCAACATTGCTTCACCATTCTCTATCACGTGAAATTCAAAATCGAGGACATTTGGTTCTTGTTCTAATGAGCTGGTTTGAGCAATCATCACGTTATATAGCGAACCAAATGCCGCGTCCATCGAAGACATACGCTTAAGGATAGGCTGGAAAAACTTATCCCGTTGCTCGTTCAATGCCGTGGTAACTTCATCTAAATTTGCAAAAAAATCCTTGTATTATATATTTTATTAAATACCTCATTCTGCTACTTACTACGAATTAGTTCCCGCAACATTTCTTTTGGTGATGAGGAGTGGATGATTTTCGGAATCTACATTAAAACATACAAAATATTACAGAAATAATTTTTATATTGTATTACAACGTCGCCTTACTTTGTGTTTGAATATCACACTCTTCAAGCTGCGGAATTTCTTTGATGTCGCTCGTTAATGTTTGCCTCGGTTTACTCGGACCTGTTAGAAAAGAAACGAAAACAACAAGCTTATGTAGAGGCATTTATATTCACGAAATTATATGGTTTCTTACAATAATAAAGAACGATTTGAAAATCCAATCACCGGCGACTGGCTCGGATGGTTCCGGTTTCACAACAGTTGTATTTGCATCCGATTGCTTCAGTACAACCGGGGGTTTGGGAAGCATACTGGAACCTGCAAAAAACAATATGGTCGTACACAAGCGAAAGAAAAAGATCTTCTACAATTTACTTGGCGTAGCTGCGCTTGGTTTTAAATAAACAATTTTCTGCTTCGGTTTGTTCTGACCTGTAACGGAAAGGTATTGTTACCAAGGAGGTTAACTAAATATAAACTAAAGGTGAACGGATCTTAATCACACTCACCGGATATAGCACTAGGAACGCCGTGATTTTCAATTTTTAATTGCACAAACTGTTTCTTTGACGCGGATGGACCTGCCGGAAGAAGGGAAGATTTAACAGATGAAATATCATATTTTATAATATTTATGATGCTCTCATCGAAATTACCACTATCATTTTCTAAACCTCTCGGACGTTTGTATAAAGTTTGTTTGTCTCCTTCCATTTTTAAATCGTTAATGTTATGCCTGTAAATGTGTAATAAAACTGAAACATCATCATATGCAAATGAAAAACACTTCTATATGTACCAATTTATAACTAACCCTTTCGCGTGATTAGAACGGATCAATCTAAACGCCAAGGAGTACCACTTCGTTTCCGTCGATGGATCGAGTATAAGGAGCTTACGCAAGTTTGAGAACTTTAAAAAAGATTCCTCTCCTCTTCCCCACCACAGGCCGATGCAAATATCACAGCAACAGCTGATCGTTAGAAGAAGAGGAACATGAGGGAATGTTAGAAGAGGAGTGAACATGAACAAAGGGGGGGTAAAATCATGACTTTTATTTTTCCCTTTTTTGACACGATCGTCGCCGATCGACAATCGACAATCAACAAACAATAATATGGGAGCTTCTTTCACCCACTTTTTTTGGCAGTTTCAGTGTCAATTTGTACTGTTTTTTCACATGACTGTGAGCCTCACAGTGAGCCTCACTGTAAGCCGCAGGTGAGCCAAAATTCTGACATTGGTGCTGCTGGTGTTGATATTCCTACTTCTTGCGTGTTGGTAGGTCATTGATTGTTCGGAATCGTTAGTTCTTTGTTGAATTCTGTTGTTTGTTCTGTTGTTGAAAGCTGTTGTGAGAGAGAATTTTTATTCTGTACTTACTGCGATTAGCCTTGTTCGGTGTGGATGTTGGATTCATTCGCTGGTTCGAGCTGGTAAGCATACAATGTTTAACGATGACACTGTTCTGTTTCAATGGAATGTAACGTTAATAAGATCTATTTAATCATCATTGTAGACTTAAAGAACCTGTCGCTAGCTGTTCGCTAATAACCATGGATATTGAAAATATTTTTGCGCTGGAAGAAGAAATCAATAAGATGATCGATGAAAACCTTATGGAGACACCTTCATCATCGCATATTCCTAAGCCTGCGAAAAAGATCATCATAAAGCGGCCAATGCTAAAAATATCTAGTGAATTATCAAGTGCAGGACATGTTTAGAACAACCAAACCAACTCGCTTGTCTATTGTCTATGTCTATATGTCTACTCGCTTGACTATTTTATCGCTTGTCTCCTCTTGAATGAACTCGATGCTCCTGCGATTTTATCCTTGATTCCTCTTTATGTTCCCTCCCGGCGTCTACGTGACAGAGCTCCGCTCCTTATCCCTACTCGTAGTACACGCCATGACCCCTTCCTACGTGCGCCGGCGGCCTTTAATGACTCGTATCATCTATTTGATTATGGCATCCCTGCATCCCGTTTCCGCTCTCGTCTTCGTGAATCCTCTTCCCTCACCGATGTTTAGGCTAAGAAAGTTTGTTTGTTAAACCCATGCAGCATACAATGTTAAGAATAAATAATAATAATAATAATAATAATAATAATAATATCAACCGAGCACACCCGGGATAAGGTGCCCTTTCACGGTTCGGAGGAGGAAATATCTCCCAACCCATGTGAATTGTAGTTTTGTAATTTAGAATAAGTTCCTAAATTGTAATTTAGAATAAGCAATACGGTCAGGCCGTTCTATATGAATAAAAAAAAAAATAATAATAATAATAATAATAATAACTTTCGATAAGATAGTATTTTGACGCCGCCCAGTTCAATGGAAAAAACTTCCACCACAGATACAAGTGCTAAAGGATGTGCGTGTCAGAGTCAGATATTGAAATCTGTACAAAACATCGAAAAAATGATGCAATCAATTCGAGGTACAGAAAAAGCAGGAAAAAAAGATTGAATCTATGGATGCAATGCTGGTACACCTTTTGGAAAACTTGCAGACGGACCAAACGACAACAAAGGAAACTTTTACCTTTATAAAAATCTCAAATAGTTCAGAATTGGCTGCCACAGATGAAAATTTGGGTACAAATCCAACTTATTTTGAGGAAGTATGCTCTTGGTTAAATGAATCAATATCTAAATTAGATATTCAAAACCGATTCCATCAAGCATTAGATATCGTGTTCGAAAAAAAGTTTCTTCCTCAGTGTAGCTGGTCTGGAGCGGGTCGTCCAGAAAAAAAATAGCTATGTTTCAATACAAAAACATAATAAAACTGTTCGCAAGAGTGGGAAGCACCAGACTTACGAAATGTACAGAAGCAGACGTAAAACAGTTTTTCTTAAAAAAGGTAAAACATGCTAAAAATCGTGTAAATTTAACAGGTCGAATGGAAACTTCTTGTCACTATCGTTAATTTTTCATCATTTTTTTTCAATCATTACAAAACTATTTTTTATTACAAAATGTATCAATATTTCCCATCAAACAGTGAACTATATCAAAGATGCAGAATATGCGCTTAGTTTCAGAATTAGTCATTTATTACTTTTTATATGAACATGTTATAGGATTAGGTTAATTGTTATGAAAGACATAAATGTGTTGGGAATAGGAATAAACATAACAACTTTATCGCTAACAATTGGTATAGCAGCAAGCTTGCATTTGATTTCCGAAACATTAAGAGCAGTAATATTAACATTCATATTGTTAGGTGAACAAGATGAACTGTTTCATGAATTAGAAATGAACTAGGATTGCGAATGTACAGGTTAGATAACGAAAATGAACAATGGAATAAACAGTTGCAAACTGGAAGCCAAAGTGTTAAGACGTTCTCCAACTTCCGAACCAAAGCGTTATTCGTCCACTTAGTTAATATTCCACTTTGCGTCTCAAACACATATCACTCATATTTGCTTCAAAAATGTTCAAGTTCGCTGAAGAACACGGGGTGGAAAAACTTTCGCTTAATTTATCGATTTTTTTTCCATAAATGATAACTCTAGCTTGAATCTGTTCTGCCGATTCATAACTGAGAACATCATTATTCTTCGTCATAAACCATTGGTCCTTATTAACTTTTCTTAGACGAAACCCATGTTTTATAAAAATTATTGTTTCATTATCTCTCACAACCAATTGGGGATAAGAGTATCGTGTGTAATTTCTTGCACCATTGATGTGACGTAGTTCTATTGTTCTGTTCCTTATTTGTTCTAAGCAATTCTTTTTACTTCGCGTTGCACGTTTCATATGTTGCAAAAAATGTTCATATGGGTAAGAAGATAATGTGCTCAACGGTCCGAATCTATAGACATCTTCATACACATGATATAAATTATGTATGTTACTGGATAACAGAGTTTTATCATACACTTCTCCAAAGTTTTCTATGTAAAGAGCTAAAAGTTGTCCAGCATATTCTCATTTTTGTTCGTAAATTGATGAAGAAAAAAAGTGTACTGCACAAAACAGTAACATGAAATGATTATAGGCATTATCACTAATTCTTCCTTTAAGGACCACCACACTAGCATAAAGTAAGAAACTTTGAAATTCAGTTCCTTTCCATATGTGGATTAAATTCAAACCGCGCATCCTTCGAGGAATTTCGCTGGGCAATGCAAGACACCGCAGAAAAGCAAAAATTTCTTCAATTAATTTTAACAATAGCCTTTTATCTTTTCCAAACCTGCCTTCTATGAAAATTAGAAGTATTTTGCGCATTACTCCTAGAAACAACAAATGTTATTTTGTCTGGCCCTGGTGCAGTATTTTTTTCCTGTAATTATATCATTCCATATGTCTATGTTTATTAGTTCAGTATTATGGTTTGTTTCTATTTGTATGTTAAATTTGGATTTTGAATTGGGGATAAAATTAATTTGGAGAAATACTTTAGCTTTTGTTATTTCATTACGTATTATGTTATTTTCTTTGCTCGTGTCGAGGTTTTTGTTTTGGTTATTATTTAATTTGCCTACCATGTTCCATAACTCCTTGAGGTTTGTATTTTCATTGATTCCTTCTGTTGTGAATTACGCCACAGTTTAAAGAAATACACTTATTTTGTCGATATCCCCAGCCTAAGGAGGAGTCACAAAATTGCTTATTTATTCGTGTATTTCTAGCGTTCAAAAGAGGCCGAAGGCGCGTCCTTCGTTTCTATTTATACCTGTCCCTATTTCTTCGCCATCGCAATTGCTCCTACAATGATGGTGGGCACTGTCCCATAAACGATTATGGGCACTGTCCCATAATTTGGCGCTAGCTGTTGTAGGGTTCTAAATGCTCGACAAATGCGTTGTGATCGTTTCGCAACACCTTCTATAGTTTTCTCCCAGTTAATCTCATTTTGTTTTTTTATTTTAAGTTTAAATATAGCTGAGTACTTTCTGTATTCAATCGCATTTTCGATTGTTCTTGTGTTGTTGAATTTTGTTCTGGCTTTATTCCTATTCTTCAGCGCTATTTTTGTGTCTTCGTTCCACCACGATTTCAAATTTTCTTGTGTGTTATTTTTGTTGTTTGAGATGATTTTTTGGATTTTATTAGATATTTGTTGACAACTCAATACAGTTGTCTGCTATCAAAGAGGTTTCTTTCTTCTATATATATATATTTTTTTTGTATGGTTAAATACAGTGTGGGATATCCTGTTTATGTCTTTAGCCACTAATATTTCTATTATCCTGTGTTTACTGCCACCGATATGTTTGTCTCTTATATCTCTTTTTATAAAGCGGTATATGTCGTTAGATGCCATTGTTAGGTCTATTGCGGTTTTTCTTTTGTTTGTATCCGTTGGGATGTGTGTGTATGTATTATTAGGTATTATTATAAGGTTTGAGTTTTATATTTCATCCATAATGATTTCTCCTTTTCTGTCATTCAAATCATCACCCCAAGAGGCATGGTGGGCATTAAAGTCTCCTGTTATGATGATTTTGTTTTTTTGTTGATGTGGTATGTATGATTTTGTTAACCGTCTTTTTGATGTTTATTGTGTTAGTTCGTGGTGCGATGTACGTTGTTAGAATGTGGATGTTTTCTGTTATAACTTTTATGTGAACTGTTTGAATGTTTTCGGAAACGTCTTGAAACTTTATGTTTTGCTTTATTATTATGCAGCTTCCACCATATCCATCAGATCTATCTTATCTTATATTATATCTTATATTATATTCTGGTATATTTATATTTTGTTCTGGTTTTAGCCAAGTTTCTTGTAAAACTGCTATTTGGAAGTTTTCGTTCTTTAGTGTGTGATTTAGTTCCTCTTTGTTGTGTTTTAAGCTTTGGATGTTTGTTTGCATGATTTTTAATCTTTGCATTTTATCTTATATATTGATTAGTTTATGGTTTTGTATTATTGGAGGAAATGAATAAGTAAATAAATAAGTTAAATAAGTAAATAAATAAATGAATAAATAAATAGATAAACTAGCTTTTTTGCTCTAGATATTTTAGGATATGTGATAATGTGTAAGTGTATGTAATTATTGTTTATTATTGGAACTTGTTCAAAGAGGGTTTTTAATTGTGGTTTTATTTTTTATTTTTTGAGTTATTCTTTCGTGGTTTTCTTCTATTAATTTTTTTTCCTCAATTTTTTTATGGTGATATTTCCAAGTTGTACGTTTTGTCTTCTGGGCTGTGGAATACTTTTGTATCACTTAATATTACTTCTGATACATCTGTGTCACTGAAAATTATTTTTTCAGGGGATACTTTGGGTTATGTAAAATGATTTTCTGTTTCGTTTATGTATTTTGTTTCCATTTTCTCCCACCAGAGAGAACCCACCAGGTGAAATACTTGGGGGTTATTTTAGATGACAAGTTGAGGTTCCATGCTCACATTGACTGGGTCATCACTAAAGTGGCTAAGAAGTGTGGAGTGATAAGTAGACTGGCGAGCGATATCGATTTTTTTGTGAAAGTTCACCTCTTTAAATCACTCATATCACCACACTTTGATTTCTGCTCGTCCATTCTATTTCTTGGCATTAAAGGACAAATTGTAAGGCTTCAACGGTTGCAAAATCGTATAATGAGGTTAATATTGGGGTGTGGTCGACGTACGCGGTCTGCTGTTATGCTAGATATTCTACAATGGATGTCTGTAGAACAAAGGATAGTGTATCAGACCATGACTTTTATATTTCGATTGTTGAACGGTCTATTGCCTGGGTATCTGGGAGAGAGAATAGTGCGGGGATCTGACGTTCATAGGTACTGCACACGCAGAGCAGATGAACCCAGAGTTCCAAACTTAATTTCTAATAGTGCTAGAAATTCCTTGTATTTCAAGGGGATCCAACGTTACAACAGATTGCCCAGAGAAATAAAGAATGCGACAAACTTACAAGAATTCAAGCGCAGGTCAGCCGAGTATGTTAAACAAACTGTGTGATGTACTACATATGTAGATGTCCCATGTCACTATCTCTTCTTTCGTGGCCTGCTCCTAGAGAGCACGTCTAATAGACATGGCCTGGTGTCACTATATAATGTGTAACTGCAGTTGTCAGCAGGTTCTGTATGGTGATGATGAGATATTTGTATATTTGATGAATTAGATTAAAAAAATGAAAGAGACAACGTTTGAGACACGCGCGCGCACAGTGGACAAGTTGATGCCAATTTTAAGATTTCACTGAATGAGCACAGTCTGGGAAGCCACAACAAGGTTCATACATTGATGATTGTACGTGGATAATTTCAGACACATTAGAATTCCCTGCTCCGGAAGGTAGTCCCTAAATCCATTCGTTGGTTTTAGTGGAACTGGCCATATGCAAGTTGCAGCGGTGTTCTTTAATATAGTGAACCAGTTTCAATCAGTGATTCTTGGTTTGTTATGAAAAGAATACCATGGAATACTATTGTATGAAGTGAGACCCGGTTTCCTCGGTGGAATCATGTTGGTCATCTTAGAAGCGTGAATCGGTTAACTCTTCAAAATGGTCGTCGATGCCACCACTTACTCGTCAATTTTTACTTTTTACTTTGTTAAGTATTGAACTATGAACTATAACATTAGAATAAGAGCGTAGATGTAAGCTTACTAATATTGTAAATGTATTAGTGTTAAGAATAAAAATTTAAGTCAATCGCAAATCACTGCATCCAAGTGTCAGCCTCTGCCACCCATACCTGTCGATACATTTTGGCGATGTCTGCGGTCACCACTACTGTTTGCGTGCGAAAATGAAGCCAGATGTGCAGCAAGTCCGGTTGTATTGCTGGCCCAATAGCTTGAAGGTCGTTGAGTGCGAACCCACTCGCGGTTTTTGCACTCTCATCAAACACTACACGTAGCTTAGTTTTTTTTTTTTTTTTATCGATTCAGAAAGAACATTTATTACAAATTCCTTTCCACACGCCATCGACGCTGGTGTCCCCCGCTAGGGATTTAACCAGCGAAGCAATATCTTACGAACTCTCACTGTTGGCCATATGGGCCCTGCCTGATATTTATCTTTCTTTTTCCACCACTTTTAAAAACCTTCCATTCCTTCCAACAATGATTAAACTAACGACCCGACGTCGCTTCTTCGGTGAGAGCCGCTTCCTCTGCCGGTGTTAATACTGCCCCCTCACCCAGGGAGCGATTCGCCTCTCTGACCGCATGTCGTCGAAATCGTTGCCGCTCTCTAGTCCACTGTCGACGACGGACTAGTTCCGCTTCTGTTGGGGGCGCCCGGCTGCGTCGTTGTCGTCCAGGTGGAAGTGGCCTTCGAGTATCCTCTTCGAGTCGCGCTCTTTGTCTCCATAGACGCTGCATGAACAAACGACGTTCATATCGCCGCATGTCGTCGAAATCGTTGCCGCTCTCTAGTCCACTGTCGACGACGGACTAGTTCCGCTTCTGTTGGGGGCGCCCGGCTGCGTCGTTGTCGTCCAGGTGGAAGTGGCCTTCGAGTATCCTCTTCGAGTCGCGCTCTTTGTCTCCATAGACGCTGCATGAACAAACGACGTTCATATCGCATACGAAGCGTCTCGGGAGTAGGTGGTATCCCCCTGCTGCGTCTTGG
>KZ063693.1:0-10523 GCA_002091835.1 Anopheles maculatus
ACCGATGCACGGGGCATAACATTATTCCGAAAACAAAACAGCAAGCGGCGAATGATAAGTGATACGATCGCACGTAAACAAATGTGATAGCTGTGTAGAACATCACCGTTTATTATTATTGTTACACTGGTTTACTGCTTAATTTGGGATGTTAAGACTTTAGGGACTTTAGGGTTCTCCGGATTGTTAGGGTGAAAGTGCTGTGTTCCTTTTTTTTGTGACTCGTTAAAGGAAAGACTGTTAATGGAGACGCTTAAATTGCTAAATTCATTACCATCATAGACAAACCCAAGTATAATGTTGAGCAAAAAGAAGACTGGACTCTTTACAAACTGATTAGTCTTCTTCTTCTTTCTTGGCCTAACACCTCTTAGGTCATGCCTGCCATTTCTGGCTTACTAGACTTATTGTTACCGCATAGTTGGATAGTCAGTCCTCACTATGGGGGAACGGCCCAGATGAGACTTGAACCCCGGTCCTGCCGTGTGAAGACCGGCGCCACTGTCGCAAGTACCACCGGGCCGCCCTGAAACTGATTAGTATAGGATGCATTAGACATGAAATATTTCAACACGTACAATATTTTCTATAAAATTTATACAGATGGTTCCTCATTAAACCCTTATTGAAAGTTAGCAGTATAAAGCATAACGCTACATGAAGATAGCTGTACTTGTTCTGCAGAAGCTACTGCGATCGCAATAACATCAAAGAAAGTCCCTGTGGCGCATAGGTTGAACCTAATACAAGCTAATGGCATTAGAAAATTCTGTAAAGAGGCTTCATCTGTGTCTCTTACGAAGTATTAATTGAATATACAATTAAAGACTTCACAGAACTGACGACAATACTACTTCGAACAATTTGCTCGAAAACTCTGGATTAACACTTGACGTTGATTCTATTGTAGAAAAGTAAAATTTGGATAACAGGGCATAGTAGTATAATACGGGATGACGATACCTATCGTGTCGCAATCGAAAGTAATTTTTCTTCAGATCAAGTTCCAACTTCAGAGCCTTTTCCTGTGGAATATTTTCAGAATGCATGCCTCGTGCGAGACATTAAAGAACATTGAGTGAACAGTGGCACCTTCAAGCGATCGACTGAGTCATAGCGACCATAAAATTATAATGAGGCTGACAAGCTATTGCATAATATTTTATAGATGAACGTCAGGAATAATACAGTAAAAGAAAACAGATCCTACCAGGCAGCTTCGGTCTTGTTCTTTCTAACAATATTCAAGAAATCTTATTTGAATTGATTTGTTAAGAACTTGTTTAAACTATTCAAGAATTAAGAGCAACAGCTACTTTAATTATTTTTTAAACCCTCGTTCTATGCTTTACTCACAAGATATCTTCTCCAACTTTTATAGCATCACTTAAAGTCTCCAAAAAGTGATGTTTACGATTCTCTAACAGAAAAACAAACATTTTCTTGTCAAACAGTTAATTGGCATTCTTGCTCGGAGTTAAATAAATTAAACATTCGTCAAGTCAAAAATCCTAGCTGTCAAAGTGCTGAATAATGAAATTTTAATATGAATTTACTATTAACAGCTTAAAAATGTTGTTTGTGCATATCCAAAAAACAAAAAATATTAGTGCCTCGTTGTAGCTGACATACCGTTTCTTCTTACTATTTTTCCTCTTCATGATCTACAGAATGTCGAGTCAAATGTGAATTTCAATGTTAATGGTAAATACAATCCATACGGTGCATCCTAATACTAGCTTTGATTATGGTGATAATGATGGTGCTGTTGACGATAATGGAACTCTTGAAACACTCAGTGGAATGTTTCAAAAGGATAGTAGAAAATTGCAAGCAGATAGTGGAGAACTATTTGCCAGATTAGGATGGGAGAATTAAAGGCTCGAGTCGATTTGCAACCTTCGACTATATGATTGCATAGGTCCACATGGAGCTTGCTATATTCCAATATCCGCATGAAACATTCGATCATGATAATTTGGATTAATATTTATTTAAGTTTTATTTAAAAGAAATTTTTAGAAAAAACTTAAATAGAAATTGAACTAACGAAATAATGCTAAGGAACCTCATAAAATAAAGCAATCTTCTTCATAACTCTTGATCGTTCACTTTTTAAACTTTCAAACGTAATTTCGAAAATAGTTTCACAATTTCCGCACAAACACACTTATTTCGTTTATCGTTTTCGAAGCATTATCAATTAAAAAAAAAACAGAAAAATGCAATAATAAACAAACGATCACCATTTTGACAGTGATCGTCGATCAGTATTCGCAAACAATAAGCCTTATGATTGCTTCCGGCCTACTTACGTTATCAACATTTTATCATGTATTTCTGTGCGTCTGTCGTTCGAAGCCGGGTGAACACTGTTGTCGTAACAGTCAGGTGAGTTTCGGTTGTTTGTGAGTTCACTTCCGTTCCCCCGTTCGGTTTCGGTGGCAGCTAATGAGCCTCGCGCGGCCGTATTGCCGTACCACTAAGGCCGTGGATGCAGAGTTTTCCGAACTTTCGTTGCGATGATTAACCACCAAAAAGCGCGAAACACCCCAACTACGGAAGCCGCTGTCACGAGCCCGGCTGTTCCCGTTGCCGTGCGTCGGCACCGCCCTTAACTGGCAGATTGGGAACAGTTCTGCTTCCGGACAATGTTCACTTGTTTGCTGTACTGTACTAAGCACTATCACTTTTTCACCATAAACACTGTTCAAGGATCGTTACCAGGATTGGATGGTGAGCTTGGAAAGCTCTATGAACTACAGTAGAGAAAATGGAATCACGGTTAATCGGAGCGCTAGAGACGCGGATATCAGTATTCGCGCGAGAACTTGTAGTTTTGTTGCACTGGCCGAACTGAAACACTTCCGAACCGAGTTCTATCGCTGAACTGAACTGAAATCCGTGCGCTAGCGTACAAGGAACACTTCCCGGGAGGAACACTCCCACCACCGGGACATACGAACACTATCGGCGATGACGTTCAAGAAGCGGCGAAGCGTGGAACGGGTGCGCTGTGCTACACAGTACGCAGATTGCAATCACAAACCGGTAGTGGGTAAGAAAGTGAGTAAATCATCTCGAGGAAAACGATCGGTGATGGCGGATGTTTGGCCTGCATCGTTCTGAGATCGGGTTCCGCATTTTCACGCCCACAACGCTCGCAATTATGGTATCGATGCATATTTTTCTCAGCGCTAGCTAGGTTTGCTGTTTGTGGTTAGCTTCCGAGAAGTGCTCGAAAATCTAATCTACCATTGGGCAAAGCAATGCGGTAAACAACGCGCGAGCACGAGAACAACAACAAATCGGTGGAAAAAAGTAAACGATCTTACTAGCTGCAACAGTTACGACATGCTATCGCCTGGCCCAACGGCCCCGGGTTTTAGCGCTCAGTTCGCCACATTCCGCTAATGCTTTGGCGCTGGGCACAAACATCGATTTCGACATTTTGCATCCCCAGCTGCTGCAGACGCCCGTCTACTGCACACGCCACGAGCGCGCTCGTTCGACCAGAATTAAGCAACGCCGTACCCAGTTCGACTGGTTTTCGCGAAAACATGTGAAGGTGGGCACCCAGAAGAGGACATGTGCATGTGCGGCCTGCACTCCGAGAAGTGCTCCGTAGAAGGAGAACGTGAACAAATCATGCTGCACATACGCACAAACACCATCGCACGAAGGACTTCTTGTATAACTACTGGCTTACTAATGGTTTGCAAACCACTGCAAACCAAGTACCAGGCGAATGTCTCTCACTCGTTCATTCGCCACCAGTCCACGAGTGTCCGGGGTTCATGGCACTTTGGTTGCGGTTGGTTGTGGTTAGGGGGGGAGGGCGCGAAAAACAAATTAACCAACAAGCCATTCTTGACAAACGCTAAGAACCGGACGCCAAGAACCAACACTGGGCCAATGCTCGAGAAGCGAGTTCGGGGTAAATAGATACTTTTGCGGACACACACGTACGAACAAAACGAGTGATTGGCCAAATTCTTCAGTTGAAGGTTGGTGTTTTTGTTAAGTAAAGATGTGTGCAAAAGAAGGGAGACACTCAAACGTCAAACAGTATGGCGCATCTATAGCGTCTCGATCGCTACCGCGCTCATGTACTTGCTGTGCTGGAAGAAGATGAGGTTGCAACATTTTGTGGCCGTGTTTGAAATGGTTTGCTTTTTTCCGTTGTTTTTGTTTGCTATTTTCTTGTTTAATTCATCGTCTCGCTGATGAGTTTTCTCAAACGGTGGCCCAAAGCTGTTAGCCACCAGAAATTGAGGCCACTCTGGTGGAAGATTTGTGTGAGTAAAGACACCGTATAAACGGAGATACGGATGCTTGTTTGCAAATATACAAAATGGCACCCAAGCAACTCAATTCGCATGCATAAACGCACTGTCCGTACAGCTCTCGTGCAGTTGGTGACGCGATATTGCAGTCAAATCGTCTTATCGTTCATTAACATTCGCCATGTTTCTTGCTCGGTTGAAATGTCCAAACCAAAAAAAATAAAAAATACGGTTCTACCAAAACTCTATCCGCGACCATTTCTGTCCTCACGGATATCAATGAAGTCTCACAAGGTTTATGCAAATTGGACGCTCGGACGTTTTTTTACCCTAATGTCTTCCCCCCAAATGCGATATCTTACTCAAACATATGCCGGATGCGTACGGCAAACCTGTTCCGCGCGATCGAACGATCGGACATATTTGCCGTTTTGTCACGACGCAGATAAAGACGAGCCTTCACGCACTTCCTTACGGCTTAACAGCAACGAAAGTTGGACAAGAATTCCAACATATTTCGTCCAACACCACACCACAGGTCGTAAAATTGGGAAATGACAAGATTTATGCAGCATCAGAGCAGACGGTCGCAATCGAAACCTTTTGGCGAGCAGGAAAGATCGGGGGCAAGAAACCCGATTTTTTGCATATTTGTTAACAGTTTGCGCCCACTAAATGCCTTATTGCTTTGTGATTCTTCTGCCTGCGTTGAGAAACACGGAAACAGATTTCGCAAAAAAAGATCTCAGCGCGTCAGGGAGCCTGTTTGCTGCTGCATATTTCAATCATTCAAACACACGGGAAAGAATTTGCATTCCTAATATGGCAAGCGATCGCTAATGACTATAATGAGTAGGAAACACGGAAACTGATTTCGCAAAAAAAAAAAATCTCAACGCGTCAGGGAGCCTGTTTGCTGCTGCATATTTCAATCATTCAAACACACGGGAAAGAATTTGCATTCCTAATATGGCAAGCGATCGCTAATGACTATAATGAGTAGCCTTTTCCAATCAGCCTGTTCCCTTTCGGTAGGAGATAACGCACAACAATTTTTAAGAACTCGCTGCTAATGAATTCTTCACTTCCTTATAACTTCCTTCAGCTTGCGTGCGCAATTTCCTAGTACGGGAAAATATTCACGGTGGAAATTATTGCTAATTCTAGCTGCGCACCGCTTACACGTGCGTTGGTGGGGGCGTTGATGATACTGGACCAATTCTTCCACAACGTTTCCGATACGGATAACAATGAAAGGCTTAGCAAATAAACCGCAATGCAGTGATTGCGAACCGGAAGCCTGATGTCTATGATTGCCCGCCAACACCTTGTTTCGTGTGAGGACTTTTTCTACACACTACAGCTGTCCGGGCAATCTAAGAACAAATCGCTAATCCATCGGACTTGCATCAGCAGGCACAATTACTCACGCAATGCGCACGCGATGGGTTTTTCCCATCCATTTCCCATCCCCAGCTAGTGTGTGTGTGTCTGTCGTATTTTCTCATCTCATCATTTCGAGGCCAAACTCCACTTGGTTGCTGTTGTTGCTGTTGACGGCAGCATTGCGAGGAAGCTGCCACTAGCGATGAAAGTCATGTGTAGACAATATGTAGTCATACGCAGCTTGCATACTACAAACAAAACAACGGCAAAAAATGCCAGAAGTAGGAGCGAAAAATCGCACCACAAAAAAAAAATGGAAACAACAACACTTGTAAGCAACACTGCCTGCGGGTACCTACACGATCGCAAGGTTTTTAGCCAACAGGGTGGTAGCCCAGTGAGTAAGCCAGCAAGTTGTGCAATGGTCAGCAGTTCCGTGGCGGATATCGTACGGTCGAGGCAGCAACAAACAAAAAAAAAAAAAGACTGAGCAAAATATTCGTCACTGTGCCAGAGCGAACAGCTGACCCACTAATGAGCCAACGATGTTCTGGTTAACCAAGCCCCAGGTGTCCCACATTCCAGCACGGGGTTTCGGGAACGATTATGCAAACGATACCTTGGTTAGGATCATGCAGTTCGCATCCCTAATCGAGCAGCCTCCAGAGTGGTTTGGGGGACCCGGTGGGAAAACCTCATCATGTCGCATACCTCACTAGAGTGGTGTAGTTGCGCACAGTATTATTCGCTTTGGTGTGTGCAATTATTATTATTATGCACGATATGTTTCGAGCACTTACAGTGAGAGAGAGAGAGCGAGAGAACGAGAGAGAGAGAAAGCGACATCGGTCCCCGTCGCGGTTGCTGCAGCTCGCCAACCAACAAGCCGGTGTGAGAAATTCAAGAAAAGGCCCCAACCGTGAAGGCCTTTTCGCTTACACGAGTCTTCAGGCTGCTCAGCTGGCTTTCCGACCTCACCACGGCTTGTGCTGGTGTTGCGCGAGCGTGTGTGTCGAGGGGGAGGGGGGGGAGGTAAATCGGTCCCCGTCGCGGTTGCTGCAGCTCGCCAACCAACAAGCCGGTGTGAGAAATTCAAGAAAAGGCCCCAACCGTGAAGGCCTTTTCGCTTACACGAGTCTTCAGGCTGCTCAGCTGGCTTTCCGACCTCACCACGGCTTGTGCTGGTGTTGCGCGAAGCTAAACTTTCGATTTCTGGCACGGCCGCCGCCAGCCGTGGAGTTCGCGCACCGCCACCCTTCTTCGGCTTCTTGTTCTTGGTTCGCTTCTTGCTTTGCCGAGAACACCGGAGAGTTGGTGAGCTCGCATGAAAGTGAATTACCTTCAGGCGCGGTGGCAAGCACGCAAAGTTGGATGCACTTGTCGCACAACGGCACACTCGCGAAAAACACAAACAAAAAAACATCGAGCGATCTCAATTGATCGCTACATAACGGTAAATTGCACATTGCACAGGCCTCCCCGAATGAGTGGGGTGGGTTTTTAAGGCATCCTTACACAATGGTACAACACACTATCCAAAAGCGACCCAAGGAGGGTAGCTACCGTAGTCGAACGAGTGCGTATCTTGAGCTATAGTTTCGCTAGGTCCATTAGAAGACTGCGCGAGGCTCAATCCGATATCCGGTTGTCATTGATAGTCGCACAGCAAGAACAAGTTTTCTCATCGCATCTCAAACCCAACCGACTTTTAGGCTGATGAGGCTTCCGTTGCCAACGATTCCCAAGAGAAATCGAGCTCACCGTCAAGGATACCAGCAAAAACCCATCTTCAGCACACCGATTAGCCAAGGTGAACCAATTCCCCGCGTTAGGCGCAGCTTTTGCAGCATACAACATTCCGAGCAGGTCGATACATCACTCATTGACCTTATGTAACAATTCCTTTGGCAACACACCGGGCCACAACAGTTCAGCTCAGTGCGTCCTTCGTCCAATAGACGGCCGTTGTGTGGACGAGCGAGCTTGCACATCGTGAACACCCGCGAGCAACAAATCAAAGGGCAGTGGCAAAATCGTTCAATCAAACGCCCCATCTTGGCACGATCCTTCCTTCGATGTGTGCCTCGATCAGCCGCAGTAGAACTTCTTGTGCATTATAATTTGTGCTTTGGAGGTCGTTTGGTATGGCGTATCGTAACGAATTCTTGGCCATTGCTTTGGTGCAATCGATACCGAGCGAACTTAATTGCACCACAAATCCTAGGCGCCTCCCTTGCAACAGCTGTAGCTCAATCGTTGGCGTTGCTTTAAACCGGTTATACATTATCCTCGCGCGTTCCATGTTGCAACCACATCCTCGATCGGTGTTTGCCACATGCATCTAGTGTCTGCTGCAGAGGCACAGTTTTCTCTACCCATTGCTTAAGGGGAATTTGTAGTATTATGTAACAATTCCTTTGGCAACACACCGGGCCACAACAGTTCAGCTCAGTGCGTCCTTCGTCCAATAGACGGCCGTTGTGTGGACGAGCGAGCTTGCACATCGTGAACACCCGCGAGCAACAAATCAAAGGGCAGTGGCAAAATCGTTCAATCAAACGCCCCATCTTGGCACGATCCTTCCTTCGATGTGTGCCTCGATCAGCCGCAGTAGAACTTCTTGTGCATTATAATTTGTGCTTTGGAGGTCGTTTGGTATGGCGTATCGTAACGAATTCTTGGCCATTGCTTTGGTGCAATCGATACCGAGCGAACTTAATTGCACCACAAATCCTAGGCGCCTCCCTTGCAACAGCTGTAGCTCAATCGTTGGCGTTGCTTTAAACCGGTTATACATTATCCTCGCGCGTTCCATGTTGCAACCACATCCTCGATCGGTGTTTGCCGCATGCATCTAGTGTCTGCTGCAGAGGCACAGTTTTCTCTGCCCATTGCTTAAGGGGAATTTGTAGTACGGTTTTTTTTTTGTATACAGAATCTAACCGTTTGGTGCTACGTTTAAAGCACCAATCGATACATAATGATCTGTAAAGGGTACCACCGTGTGTCGTTAGAAGGAAGAGAATGGCTAGGTACCATTATAATGCATCGAAGCATTGAGAGTTGATACGTGGTTTTAAAAGGCGTTTTTCTTTGTCAACCTCAAATGCCATAATTCATCGGTCTATGACTTTTTTTTGCGCAGTGCAGACAGATCTATCACCGTGCGCTCGGTTATTGATCGCGTACGGTTACGGCAAAAAAAAAACGGAGCGTAATGTTCATTTCACAATATTGCTGTCAGATTTACCAAACGGCTGATTGTTTGTAGGATTAATTCTCGATCAGAAATCGCGCTCGAGGAACAGCTGCACAAACCTCAGCCGTGTCTGACGTGTGAGTATGGTGTTGTTGGGTTCGATAAAACTTTTTCGAAATCACCTCACACAATGCCGACCAATGTGATGCAATGGTTTCGGTTAGAAATTTAATAATATGTACTGGCGTACAGGTACGGGTAAGCCACCAGAGCCCTTCATGAAGCATTGCACACAGCAGCATCGTCTTGCAGCAGCGTCTTCGCGATAGCGTTGATCGTCATCAGCGGCGTTGTGCCCCGATTGCAGTCAATTTTTCATTATCTTCTCTCCACCTTTTTTCCCCATTCCATAGCGTGGCTTGTCGTAACCAAAAATGAAAATTCATTCACACAACTTTTCCTTTTCATTGAACGTGTCTCGTGTGTACGCGAGTTTTCTTTTTCACTCTCCAGACAGGTTTTTTTTTACTGTGGAAGGCTCCCTTTGCTTCATCGGAAACCTTTCCGAACACCACCTTCTTTGTCAGTGTTTTCCACTCCTTGTCCCCCCCTCCTCCCCTTCTTCCTCTCCCTCCCTGTGGACACATGGCCACACATTGCGTAACGACAATTTTCTTTCCTATCCGGCTCCTCTCCGGGGCGTCTTCTTCAAACACACACACACACACACATGCACACGCATCATCCTTTTTGGGGCGAGTTGCAAGAGGTTCTTCTTTTCATTTCCCGTACCCGCGATTCGCTTTCAACACTCTTTTTCCTGCACCATTCCGGGAGGGGTTTTTCACTTTTCGTACCCAAACGCACCGTTTGGTTAGGGTATCGGATCGGTTTGGCGCACACATTTCGCACTTATTTTGCACAGTGTTTTTCCATTCCTTAAAGAGTTAGCACGGGGCCCAACATTTTGGGAATGTGAAGGGTTGGGAAGTAAGAAAAATAGACACACTCACGACACACACGCGTACACACGCAAAAAAAAAACGCAATATAGGCAAGTTTTCCTTTCAAAACTTTGACACTACGGCACACTTCACTCGGATCTGCTTGTGCTTGTGCTGGTTTGGTGATTCTTTGTGAGCCTGCAGTGTCAGCAAAGACAGCACACAGGGTGTGGTGACGCGGTGTGAAGATTGTCTTCAGTTGCCAAATCTACTACCTAAACCACCTGAAGAATTATTTCACAACTTCACCAACCACTCGGAAGGCACGAATGCCAAGAAGGCGTTACGATTAGACACGGCTTCTACCACCGCCACCATCAGCAGGTACCTGTTACACTCTTGCACTCTTGTTGCGCTGTGTTCGCCAAAACAACAAAAAAAAAAACGCACAGACAACCGTAACCCAACACGCAACGCGAAACACAACCACGAGCACGGACGACCAACAGTAAACTGACTCTCGAGACCCGTCCGCGAGACCATCATCCGCACCATCGACGGGTCCCGAGCGGGTCTGGCGGGGACGGGTAATTACCCCGTTCGTGTTGCCGTCTCGCTCTCGCTTGCTGCCGCCAAACCCGACCGGTCTGGTGGGGTGCGCTGAGAAGAGCGACCAGTCACTTTCCCTCTCTGCCTACCGGACAGCGG
>KZ063693.1:11560-27894 GCA_002091835.1 Anopheles maculatus
TTTTTTTTACTGTGGAATGGCTCCCTTTGCTTCATCGGAAACCTTTCCGAACACCACCTTCTTTGTCAGTGTTTTCCACTCCTTGTCCCCCCCTCCTCCCCTTCTTCCTCTCCCTCCCTGTGGACACATGGCCACACATTGCGTAACGACAATTTTCTTTCCTATCCGGCTCCTCTCCGGGGCGTCTTCTTCAAACACACACACACACACACATGCACACGCATCATCCTTTTTGGGGCGAGTTGCAAGAGGTTCTTCTTTTCATTTCCCGTACCCGCGATTCGCTTTCAACACTCTTTTTCCTGCACCATTCCGGGAGGGGTTTTTCACTTTTCGTACCCAAACGCACCGTTTGGTTAGGGTATCGGATCGGTTTGGCGCACACATTTCGCACTTATTTTGCACAGTGTTTTTCCATTCCTTAAAGAGTTAGCACGGGGCCCAACGTTTTGGAAGTGTGAAGGGTTGGGCAGTAAGAAAAATAGACACACTCACGACACACACGCGTACACACGCAAAAAAAACGCAAATGTAGGCAAGTTTTCCTTTCAACACTTTGACACTACGGCACACTCCACTCGGACCTGCTTGTGCTTGTGCTGGTTTGGTGATTCTTTGTGAGCCTGCAGTGTCAGCAAAGACAGCACACAGGGTGTGGTGACGCGGTGTGAAGATTGTCTTCAGTTGCCAAATCTACTACCTAAACCACCTGAAGAATTATTTCACAACTTCACCAACCACTCGGAAGGCACGAATGCCAAGAAGGCGTTACGATTAGACACGGCTTCTACCACCGCCACCATCAGCAGGTACCTGTTACACTCTTGCACTCTTGTTGCGCTGTGTTCGCCAAAACAAAAAAAAAAAAAACGCACAGACAACCGTAACCCAACACGCAACGCGAAACACAACCACGAGCACGGACGGCCAACAGTAAACTGACTCTCGAGACCCGTCCGCGAGACCATCATCCGCACCATCGACGGGTCCCGAGCGGGTCTGGCGGGGACGGGTAATTACCCCGTTCGTGTTACCGTCTCGCTCTCGCTCGCTGCCGCCCAACCCGACCGGTCTGGTGGACCAGTCACTTTCCCTCTCTGCCTACCGGACAGCGGCGGTGCGTGCGTGTGTATTCGAGGCTTGCCTTCGGGGCAGCGAAAAAGACGCTTTTCCAACCAGCACACACGGTTGTGTGGCGCAAGAGGCTGCAGCACAGTGACTTCTTCTCGGCTGACACCTTCGACTCTTTCGATGGCCGAAAGGTGATCGAGTGTTCGCGGGTCTAGTGTTTCGGATACACGACTGTCAATATGTTTACGAACAATGCACAATCTAACCGTCCAACCAAATACATACATTTATTAATGTAACACGCAATCCATTAGTTGATTTGTTTCGCGCAACAGGTTGAAGACTAACATCAGGATCGATGTGAACGTGCAGGGGTTTTCGGAATTAAGTGGTAAAGTTCGAGCTCTTGCTGGAGCTGGTTCAGGTTGGAATGGAAGGTTTTCCATCTAGAACTAGACTTTGTTTTATTATTTCAAATAGATTATAGAACAATTATAGTTTCAATTCTCGGGTACACTTCTGTCCATTGTAACTGACGAATTTCTCTTAGTCATTCTCTTGGAATTATTCCCTAATGAGTACAAGGACATTCGAGGAGCCGTTGCAATGATGAGTAATACAGCAAATTAAACACACCAGAAGGCTAGCCATATCATGAAAATGGTATAGGAGGACCCAACCCATTAAGACATATGAACAAAATCGGCCCTTGTTGAAGATAATCAGAGATTCCATGATATTTGATTGGTCGAATACGGCTCTAGTCTGTGGCCTGTAATGAAGATTTCTGTACCAGACCAAGAACGCAAATCTGTTGCAACGCCAAATAAGTAAGTAAGTAATATTTCGGTCCTGACAATGACCAACATCACATTCCATGTAAAGGTGGATGGGCTTGCCAGTCTTAACTTCAAATTGTCGCTAGAGAGGGATATCCGAAACTCGGAGGTTGAACCTTTGGGGACCATCTTCTATAAGCCAATCTAAATTCTGTGATTGAGGAAAGGTTTGAGCTGGCAGTACTAAACCTCGGGTTGGAGATTAATCAAGCCACTAACTAAGACAAAAACCAAAATGATGATGGGTCCACCACAGGTCTTGCTAACAAACACGGATTTACGAAGAGGCGTTGTACATTTAGGTGAACGCATCTTTGAAGTCGTCCACAACTTCTTCTATCTGAGGTCAAAAGTATGTCTGGGGACAAAGATGCTAACTGCCAACCGTTCGTACTAAAGACTAGTGCCAGTGCTTATTTACGCCTCTGAGATATGGACTCTGTCGAAAACTGATGAAACCTTCTTAGCCACGATCTCACCAGCGTCTAGTGTATTAGACTCATGAGCTGATCATGTCATGCGAATAGCACCAGTCCCTAGACGTTCCAAACTGAGAGGACCAAACTGAAATTGAGCGATGGTGTTGATGCATCTATCAGAAAGGCCGGGAAATTGGATTTGCAGACGTCGGGGCTAGACCATGATCGATAGCTAGAATTGTTGGAGCAGGCCAAGATCGCGAAGCGATTGTAGCATCCGATAAGTAAGTCAGTAATGCTTCCGTTCTATCATTGTTGAATCTGGCTATTTCTCAAAAAGTGTCTCCACTTTATCCCGAAAGCCCTGCATGTCGTTAGGCTAAATTTATCTTCATTTGTTGGACAGTTTCCACTTGATTAAGAATGCTCTCCACTTGTGAAACACTATATTTATCTAGCAATTCATTTTTTTTTTTTGCTGTCCACTACAGTAAATAGAGCGTTTCACACTTGTGCACCATTTCCAGCACGTCGTTTAATTACGATCCTGTCAATCAACATGCATGATAGTGTACCGGTGGCCAGTTGCTAGTTACACATCCAGCTTCGATTCGATTTTCTCGAGCAACTTCTTTTCACGACACGTGAGTTTGGCGGGCGGGTTACGGAAAACCGGTCGACCCATTGCTGTGCCCTGTGCTCTACAAATCAATCAAATACATGCCCAGTGTGCATATAACTAGCTGCATTACGGGATACTTCTTTCGGGGTTGAGAGATCCTCCGTCAGTCTACTTCGTAGCGCGCCCCAAACGGATCAAACAGATCAAGGGGCGTACAACAGAAAACCTGGTGAAACGTGCCAATAGATTGAAGGTTTTCAAGTGTTGGTTCGAGCACTTTGCCTTTGTGAACCGGTTCCGATCGATTCATTCACAGTTCTCGCGCCTCGTCCTGTTGGCAGGCACGTGGGGTGAGGGTGACGATTAATTTGTTACCTACTGTCCACTTGCACCGGAAGTAGTGTGATCTTGATAACAGTGCTCAGACGGTGCGCTATTATCCGGTAATGATCTAATTGGTTCTAAATCGATGCACAACGCACCACTTGTTCGGGGCGTGCAGCTATGCAACAGGGGGGCGACATTGGACGCAAGAAGCTGTGCATGTGACACGGTTGGTCAAGGGTCACCAATCCACTCGAAAAAAAAATGCACCACAGGCATAGGAGACGGGTTTCCGTTCGAATAAAATTATTTTAATACATACCATCCGAATGCGAGGATGATAAAGTTGGCGCACACGTGAACGGTAAACCTTGATGTTTTGATCCCCTGCATATATGGACAGGTCGTTATAGTGAATGAAATGGCTCTACTTGTTGACCCAATCATCATCATCATCATGATCATTCCTAGTGGCGTCAAAACGGTAATGGAACAAAAATTCCCAACTACCAGCGTACGGTAAGCACTAATGAGTCAATAGGAAAACTAGGACTCTTTGAAGCCGTGTGAGGGAATCCCGCGCTTACATTAGTCTTCTTATCCTTCACGAGTTCCGAGTACGTCCACTCATCCGTATGAGATGGATAAATAATCGAAATAATAACAGGGTACCTGGGAGACACTTTACTCACCGTGCAAAAGCTTACACGACCCTTGCACGCCTTTGATTGCGGAACTGACCCGCGTACAGCCTTTCGGGCATTCAAGTGACACCTTCGTGTGTTAGCGCAACCCCCGCCGTCACGAGAACGTTTGACGCAGAAGGTTCAGGTTCGGATCAGCGGGACAGGGCACTACGCTAAGGGAAACTCAATGCTTCGGGTCGAGCATCAGTTCCAGCATTGGTCGAAAGGTGTTAAGTGCAGCGTAAACAGTACGGCACCGAGCTTGCGATACTCACAGACGCGATTGACGCAGTGCATCATGAATGATTTTCCTACACTCACACACACACACACACCCACCGTCTCCATCTCTGTCACGGTACATGGAGTGGGGAGACCTGGGAATCACCGGCAGGTTCCGGCACAGAGACGACACTTAAATCATTGCAATGAGCATCGTTAGTTGCTGCTGGTATACCGTGAGCTCCCGCCTGTGGCATAGTTGCGTTGGAATGCATTCTGTGTAAGTAATGTCGTGTAATGGGACGACTTAACAAGGAGCCGACTCAACAAAGTATACGAAGAAAGATAGATGGTGGAAGGCGTCGTTTGTCATCGCTTTTAACGAGACAGAAATATGTCTCAATCCAGTCATGGTCCGTTCTTGCCACAATTGCCAAGGAATCTTAATAAATATAGATAATTTCGCTCCATTCGTCTGGTAGATTATGGTCTCCGTTGTAATAGAATTCTTGAAATAGTGTTAGGAATTGGTTGTATATCCACGAATTGAGTTCTGCATCGTTTTCTAATTCCTTATAAATCAAAGCTTAGTACATGATATTCGGAGATAGGATACAATTTATCATTTCAGTGTAGTAATGGAGGTGATGGAATCAGAAAGATGACTAACTTATGGTACACTATTATAGCGAGCAGACTTAGTGGCAGGATTCCAAAACAAACAGAGCAAAATATCGCTTTTGTTGGTGATCAATCACCTCAATTTCTATAAATTTAACATTGATATTGACGTGTTAATAAAGTTCCATGCTCCATGTTCGATCCATGTCATTTCGTGTGACAGGTGTCCACCTTGAACCACACTTTTGTATTGCTCAAAGTCTTTAAATAACTACTTTATAGTTTAGTGTGCTAAACTAACTGTACAATTCGTATTAACGTACGGTGGTAACACAGATTAAGACTCACTCGAGGGACTTACTTTGACAATTACCCAACACCATATTCAACGAAGGTCACTGCCAACCCTACCAAAAACACACCAAAATACCTCAAACGTGTTGTGAGTTCGGGATCTATAATCGTTGCCCATCATGATGATGATCATCATCATACATTATGGCAATGATGTTACGTTCCAATCAAATTTCAAAGCCCTCATTCGCTCAGTTCCCCATTCCCTTTGCTGTCCAAAACCACGACCATGGTCTGTTGGCGCTACGGACGCCAAACACATTTCACCAAGACACACATCCTTTTGGGCGTTTTGGATTGGCCCTGCCCTGGCTACGAGCGGTACGTGTCCGGAATAAGTGGTAGCAACCGTAGACAATGGAACCAAATTACAGACACCCAACCAGTCGGCTATTTCTGGAGCCATGGTTCCAGCACAGCATAGAAAATGGTACGTTATGCGAATCACATCCTACGCTTCGTGTGCGCCAGATGTTTGTTTTCGAAAGTCTGGCTGGGTCCAGGGTCAAACCCGGTACATGTTGGGGGTCTATTATTATGTGTTCGTCTTCGGCCAGCACGGCTACGCCATGTACGGTAGACATCTTTCTCCGCTGGTCATGAACTTGATCCCTTCTGTGAAGGGTCACACTGTCCTGCCATTGTTTGGTAGGCGCAATAGAAGCGCGATTGTAGCCCAGCAACGGCGTGTGTGATTGTTGCATCATGGCGACACGCTAGAGTCCTTGACGTTTGCGTGTCCCAAGGGGATCGTTTATCGTGTGCGTTTACGAGCGCAAAGCGGAGCCATTACTAAGGACAAAAAGGTAATCGCCGGCATCGTTTGCATAGTTAACGATGGTGGATGGATGTCAACGAGCGCTGGTGCGATGTGCTTTTTGTCACCGTAGTTCCAGACCACAAGGATTAGTCGGACGGGCGAGATAGCCGCGAAAGTTGGTACGACATTCCTTTGCTAGGTTTAGATCCGTTTGGGGTCGTAAAACTGAGACCAGCAAGGACATTCGCTGATCCGTACGATCGTGTTGCCAAGTGCACATTTGCGTGTGTCTATTTGGAGGGCGACCGCGAGTGACTAAGAGTGACGATCGAATGGGCTTTTATTAGGTGGTTTGATGGTGGCAACCTTTCGTGCAGTCACACGTGCAAGGCTTTCGGCGGTTCTGTTTTATCATCAGCTTCTAATGACATTAGCGTTGTGCCATCCATGCTGCTTGGCTTAATGGGATGATCCGGTGTGGATTTTCTCCTTGCACGGATAACATTAAGCTTATGGTTATTTTTTTCTTGCTCCGCTCAAAGCGTTGACTTAGCTACAGCTTGCCAACAAGCGATGACGAACGCACACGGGGGCCGAACGATGTATCATGGTTGTACTTTGGACCATCGATCTTGCCACCTTGTGCATCACACACACACAGCGCACTGCTACCTCAGCACGATGACGAAAATCGTTGTTGTTGTTGTTGTGCGGTGCGGTAAAAACTTCCAGCCGGGCTTTCCAACCATCTCGCAAGCGAAACGAGCACAGCTGGCCCGAGCGCCAAGCTAGAATTGAGCAGCCCGCGACATGTACGTCATTGGATCGCCGGGCATGATTTGCATTAATTGAAGCCTTCCGTTTGTTGGAGGGCACTTAGAGCGCTTCGCTTAAGAGAAAGGATGTCTTTTTGCTTGGTTTGTGCACACGCGCACGCACGTGTATGTGTGTGTGTGTGTGTGTGTGTTTTGCCAAGCTAGAGCAAATTAAAACACTGCGACAAATTGCAAAATTAAAACACTCGCAAAAGAGACTTCAAACTTTTTCATCGGATTTCGAATCCGGCGAATCGACGTGGTTACGGAGCGTATGTTTTTCCTTTCTGCATTATTGATTTTTCATTGAATGATGTTTTTTTCTTCTCTTAAAGTTCGGTCTGAGTCAGCTAGCCTGAATGAAGGCCGCTGAATAATCAATTTTCCATTGGAATGGAAAATTACGTCGTCTAAGATGGCTGATTGCATCGGCGAAGGATTTGTTTCACCCCCGTTTCGTAGACCGTGTTATTTCATTCCACCGTTGTTAAGTTGACCGGTAGCTTTGGTGGGGCAGGTCGAAATGAGTTCGTTATTCTCTTCTTCCAAAATATCTGGACGAAGGCTAGGAGTGGATGGAAACGAGCTGGGCAACGGCAGCGATGATGGCGTGTGACTAATTGTTGAAACATCGTGATGAGATCGTGCACTGTGCGATCGGTTCAGAAGCGTTGGACATAAGTTTGTGAGAAAACTGTCCTATATCGACAACTCTTTTTGACGTTTTATGATGTATACAACGAATGCGAATTCTAGATTTTCTAGACATTTCCATCGTTTGTCCTACTAAGAGAGAGAGAGAGAGAGAGAGAGAGAGAACATCAACACAATGCCTCATATCATGCAACAATGGTGCACATCGGGAAAAGTTATTGAAAATTCGGTTTTAATTGCTCAGGGCTTCTCACTCACCTCATCTCACCAAAGAAGAGAGTGAGACCTTTCTTGGGGATTGTAATGAGGAATACTTATGGAAGGGATCTCAGTAGCGTTTAACATCAACAACACAGTGGCGATGAGTACGATCACAACAAATGAATGAATGCACAAAAGATTGAGCCGAGTGGAAGTTGGGCTGGGCCAGTGGACAGGATAGGGCGGGTTACGTAATGTCAAGGCCTTACGGTATGATCAGCAGCACCACCAGCAACTCCGGGTGGCGTTCGTTACAACCATTTCTTTAGCGAGGACCGATCGAGTTTACCGATCAGACCGGGTGACTGCTTTATAAAAGTCGATAGTCCAATGCCACAGCGCGACACACACGCGCACACACACACAAACGGGCAAGTAAATAAAGAGTCGCGATCGATTTGTTTTGCTGTCGGCCACTCGATCGGATCGGTTCGTTGTTTCCCTATTGTTCCAAACGGCGAAACCATTTCGGACAGCTGCGGATGGATGGGATAGGACTTCGGTCCGTGGTGAATGATGACGTGACGTTGGGATGATGATTGGATCCCGATGACAAATGGCCTTCGATGGCTTTGTTCGGTCAGTCCAGGCCGGGACACTTAAGCTTGACCTTCTTGTTTGATTACTTGGGTCGCCGCCGCCCAACGGTAACCCTTCTTTCGTACCCTTTTCTTCATGAGTGACTTCAAGTGAGTATCCGTCGACTGTCGACTGATGCTCGTTGCATAGCTGCTGAGTTTATGACTACCTGTCCGAGCGTAGCCAGTTTATTCCGTTTTAGATGATGTGACAAATTGAATCCCTTTCGACAACTTGATCGACACCATCCATGGTGGGTAAAGGACAAGGTGTTCCATTGAAAGCTTGTATAATATACTGCAATTAACACTTTTATGTGCATGTTATTCTTTCCAGTCTCACACAACAAATGTCACAAAACTGTCATTCCTAAGTGACAGTTTGATAGTGGTTTGGAAGAGTTATCAAAATATAAAACTGTTTATTTTTTGTGAATGTCACAGATAGTTCCATTGTTTCATCACGCACGACGTTGCAAAGAATCGTTCAACAACCCGTCCAACAGAGCTGCTTTTCCAAGTGCTCAGTGAAGGGGGAGTGGAAAATTGATGAAAATCGACCCAGATTTGAGGTTCACATTCCACACCCGGTTCGCACTATCTAGCCATGCACTTTCGTTTGGACGAATCGAGTGGGTGGATCGTGGGATGTTGTAACGTTTGGTAACGTTTAAATCGCCAGTCTACCCGGTTGTAACAGACAACGGCATCACAAACATTGGAATGGCCAAAACTGACCCAAAGCGACTCGTAAAACCCCATGAAACGTTATGAAACATGTGCAGAACTGTGGTTCGATACAGCTCGTTATCAGAATTCCATCCTTAAAGGAGTCATCTTTTGCAAATAAACAGGATGTTTTGAACGCTATGCTTTCATAAAAATTGACCTTCATTTCAAACAAGATTGCATATTTGGATGAGTTTCGAGAGCCACGGTTTAGGTTTGGAGCCGTGTGCAGGATGGAAAATAACGTTCGTACAAATACAAATTGTTGACCGACTGCCATTGGGCTTTCGCTTTCGTGTCATTGGTTGCGCATTTTCTCTCTCTCCCCGTCCCGTACCCCCTCGTACTCCCTTCATTTCGTTCCACTCTGTTGGGGTGGTGAGATGCTTGGACTGCGCGAGGGCAAAAAGAATTGCAACATACAGAGTCTATATGTCCACTATTGGAGACGCACGTAATCGCAGCTTGTCGCGTGTGAGCTGACCGCGTGTGCCGTACCTGCTCGTAAACACCCCCTCCCCTCCCTTCTTCACACACTATCCTCCTCTATTTACCCAGCTTCAGCAAGCCATAGTCGAAGACTCGGACAGCGAAGATACGAAATGAAAAATCGCTACTCATAATCGATAGAGCGGTCGCGCTTTTGAGGTTCCGCACAGGGAACGTAGTGTCGTTTCAACACACACATAAAAAAAATACATCGCCTCGCATACAGCGCCTTTCGCCAGCACCATTCCAGGAGTCCAGAAGTTTGGAGCCTTTCGAAAATTGTGTTCCCTTCTCGCATCTCTGACGCGAGCCGGAGATCGAGCAGATCGGGATCTTACGCAATCTTCTATCACACCAGACCTGCTTGTCGTACGATGCAGTTGGTTCGTTTCTGTGGCATCGGACCTGTTGCCCCGAAAGGAACAGTAATCAGGAGTTGGTTGATCCTAACTTTTACGATAAAGCGTGGAGAAATGTACAAAAGCTAACAATTACTTATTACTGTTACCACCATAAACGCTCGATTTGTTTGTCATTGGGCCTAAATTGACCCTTTTGGACGCCTGGAGCGTAGTAAACTATTTTTCCCCGTTACGCAGAGTAAACAATACGATGGACCCTCGTTTAACATCCTGCTAAGTAACGGAGGAAAGTCATTTAAGGGTAAGCGTTAGCGTCCTCGACCTAATTTCGGTGCCAGCTCGCAGCCATATGAGCGATGGTAGGGAACGCTGGAAATGGAGGTTGTGATGTAATATTCATAACATGGCTGGTTCATCGAACGATCGAACGCTGGCCGGCTAGCGTTCGATTGTATCAACGACCCGATGTCGCTATACGGTCTGGTCGTATTCCCACGCCGTGCTGTTGGGCGTTCGCTTCAATCATCCCAACTACGATACGAATCGAAAGGTTAATGCGGTAGTACCTACGGTAATGTTCTATCATCCTACGTGTGTTTGAGCATTTTTGTTGTGTTTAGATGACTAATTTAATAGAAAAAAAGATGATTCCTTTGATAGCGTATCGATCCACCTTTGCAGCGGTTCTGTGTTTTGTCATGCATTAGTACTCTTACACTAATGATGTGTTTTAAGTACAGTCAACATATTACAGCGTTATCAGTTTATTTGGATCAACTATGGTTAAAACCGTCGAGGAACTGTAATCGGAACTTTGCTTGTACGTTTAATGCTGATTCGAGTTTGATAACTTTTTTATATTCCTGACAATAACAACAAACAAAAGCCTAATTAGGGACAGATTTTGACCACCCAACAGGTTTGTAAATTTTAAATTTCCTTCTAAAGAAGGAAAAACTAACGTGAATCCAAGGCTTTATTATCAAGTGGTATTAAGGGTTTGAAACTAATATTCAGGGATTTAGTGTATCAATCCAAACGCGATAATATGGACATTGTGCTTAACTAACCCTAACCTAAGCAATGAAAGCAGCTCTATCTGAGTGAGCAGTCTGGGGAGTGGATAGTAGTTGAGAACGAAAAGATGTTAAGGAGAGATTTTAGCCGAAGAGTTATCTGACAAAACCAGGTTTTGAATCCCTTCCAGACAGTCTCCCCGTAAGTAGGATGATAGAACATTACCGTAGGTACTACCGCATTAACCTTTCGATTCGTATCGTAGTTGGGATGATTGAAGCGAACGCCCAACAGCACGGCGTGGGAATACGACCAGACCGTATAGCGACATCGGGTCGTTGATACAATCGAACGCTAGCCGGCCAGCGTTCGATCGTTCGATGAACCAGCCATGTTATGAATATTACATCACAACCTCCATTTCCAGCGTTCCCTACCATCGCTCATATGGCTGCGAGCTGGCACCGAAATTAGGTCGAGGACGCTAACGCTTACCCTTAAATGACTTTCCTCCGTTACTTAGCAGGATGTTAAACGAGGGTCCATCGTATTGTTTACTCTGCGTAACGGGGAAAAATAGTTTACTACGCTCCAGGCGTCCAAAAGGGTCAATTTAGGCCCAATGACAAACAAATCGAGCGTTTATGGTGGTAACAGTAATAAGTAATTGTTAGCTTTTGTACATTTCTCCACGCTTTATCGTAAAAGTTTGGATCAACTATGGTTAAAACCGTCGAGGAACTGTAATCGGAACTTTGCTTGTACGTTTAATGCTGATTCGAGTTTGATAACTTTTTTATATTCCTGACAATAACAACAAACAAAAGCCTAATTAGGGACAGATTTTGACCACCCAACAGGTTTGTAAATTTTAAATTTCCTTCTAAAGAAGGAAAAACTAACGTGAATCCAAGGCTTTATTATCAAGTGGTATTAAGGGTTTGAAACTAATATTCAGGGATTTAGTGTATCAATCCAAACGCGATAATATGGACATTGTGCTTAATGCTTAAACTAACCCTAACCTAAGCAATGGAAGCAGCTCAGTCTGAGTGAGCAGTCTGGGGAGTGGATAGTAGTTGAGAACGAAAAGATGTTAAGAAGAGATTTTAGCCGAAGAGTTATCTGACAAAACTAGGTTTTGAATCCCTTCCAGACAGTCTCCCCGTAAGTCATAGAAAGCTAGAATTAGCAGGCCAAGGCTTTCTGAGGTTGTAGTGTCTAAGTAGAAAAAATTAATTCAGGAGTTGTGATTTGGAATAAAACGAACCACTATAGCATACCGTAATAGATCTTTGCGTTCTAATACTGTGCGACGTGTTGGAACGAGTGATAAAGGACGAAAATAATCGTTGAGAGCAACCATGGTGCATCAGCAAGAGACTGCAAGTCGAGCAACCAACATCTGTCCATATAACAGGAAAGTCCTGATGAACTTGTCGTAATGATCTTGCGGGCAGCAAACCTTGTAAAGGGTCTCTACATCTTCTCGATACGGTTACATGGATCCTAGCCGATGCCAAGCGTGTTCAGAATAGTAGACGCAACTCTTCAATACTCCAAGTTTTTTTTGAGCAAAGAACCAGGGAGTCAATATGCTTGGTGAAGGTGCTACTATCATTCAGCCAGACACCGAGGAACTGCTGCTGAAAAATATCCTTGCGTCGTCGATCCGATTCATTCTTTGCTATATTCTTTTCATCACCGTCTAGCTCTATTTCATCTTCAAATGTTCCTACTTCCTGAATAAACATTCTGGACATTCTTTAATCTTGTGATAATCGGATTCTCAGTAAGAGTCCTTTCGACGGAAATAGCGGGACAGTCATGGACATGAGGCTGTGCGACTGTTTTAATTGGAATTGATTCATCGATTTTATATTTTGCAACACGATTTTTTGGACTCGAATATTATTATTAATAATGTTTATTGATTTACAACAGGCCACGTCGTCTAATTGAATCACATTATGACATAAGGTAAAATCAGTCACTCACGGTTCTGCCTATAACGGCGAGCCATTGCAAGAGCTGGAGCCTGCCTTTGAGACAGTCTGTAAAAAGGCCTAAATTGAATGAGTCTGACACAGTGCTTAGGACCGCCGACATGTGGTACATAGGGTTGGACTGACCAGCGCTGGAATGGGATTGAATAGCACGGAATATGATCCTAGTTTGGAGCCCATTCTCTAGTCCTTATTGGTCATGCAGAACTGTGATGAAGATGAGCTCTTCTAACTGAAAGTGGTTCAAGATGCAGAAGACTGGACCGCGTTCGATACGATGAAACTTTGTAGATATCTTGCCATAGACCTACGCTGAATCGTATCAAGTCGTGAAGAACAAGTTGCAATTGTAGGGTTCCAAAGAACAGAGGAGTTTTTCTGGACCGAACAAACAATACTGCAGGAGACAGTCTTAATGCACACTGGATCGTGGAATTCTTTATTTGTCCTGAAGATGAAACCAAGCAATCATCGGCTTCCTCTAAGATTCGCAAAGTATGTCCAGCTCTCTACCTATGATCTTGGTCCTACTGCGACAGAACGACACAGTGAAACACAATAAACTGTATCGTATGAGTTTCTGAGAAGAATTCTATTAAACTTGTCCAATAAAAAAGATCAGTTAATGTGAATTAGTCATTACTTGCACTCTAAAAGAAACCATTTTTTCACGCCTAATTGAAATTTTGTGACATTTTCCCATTAGCTCACATTCTCATTCTGCAAAGTAACTAACTGACCAGCAAAACATTTACTACATCGGTTTATTACCAAGAGACATCAAAACAAAAAATGGTAGTTATTTCGACGCTAGAAATGAAACTAGAGTACAAAAAAACAACAACAACCTCCTCTAATATCCTTTATGCTGGCGGAAGTGGAAGAGGCAAGGTTAATTAGCGGGAGATCCGCACAACAACGCCATCATGACTCAGCGTTTCATGGACGATTTAGTGTGGAAGGAAGGCTCGAGCGTAAGCTGTACTGTGACGCAAAACACAGCGCTGTTTTTGTGTTGTTTTGCTTCCAATACCACAATCTATTAATAAATAGATCGGATTAGTAAAGGTCAGTGACTCTGACTCACTTTTGTGAACTTTTCACAGTACAAAAAAAAACAGAAAAGCAACACTAAAATCTGTAAAACATTGAGCATCGAGATAACTAGCACCTGTTGGTAGCGAAGATTAAGGAAATAAATAATGAAACCGATCTCCAAATTAATTGATCCGTGTAATTATAAAGTTAATTCGTTAATTAAAAGTGGCCAGCCGAAGTAAAAGTGAAGCACTATACAAAAACTGACCCAAATACTGTACCGCCCATGGCATGTATTTACCGGAGGCCCCACCGAAAGAATGTCCGATGGTATGGTTTGCTCTGAATGACATAAGCGGGACCAACGGACCGAACGGGGGCAAATAAAACTTTTACCAGGAGGCCTATTCCGTAGTAACGCATACACGCGTGTGTGTGTGTGTGTGTGAGAGAGTGCCTACCGCACGAAATACACACCCCACTGGTCCGTGAAAATGTTGGCCCGTTGATAGCCGGTACGGTGCGTAATCAACACCTTGACAAATCCGATACACCTCCAAGCTGAAGCAGACGACGCCCCACCTATCGGCACACTGCACTGGCGTTAAATAATCTAATTTCGTCAGCTGAATCGGCTACTGGGCCCCCACTGGGTACCACCAACAGTACGCTTAGCTGAGCGCGACTTTGGCACTCGCGCACGCAGAAGCTCAGCTCAGAGCCGTTGCAAAACTAGCTCTATCCTCCCGACACGAACACCAGCACGAAGCAACAAACGGCCAAACACAAGCGTGCCAGGACTCGTCCACAAAGCACTCAAGCAGTGACAAACAGGAAAACCACAACGCCTCCAACCAAAGCGTTGTCCCGAACCACATCCAAGGTGCGTCCGTGGTGCGTCGCTTCGAAAGCCATCTATTGAACTGTTGTTTGGCTGTACACGGGCGAAAGTGAGACGACGGACGATGCTATTTACGGACAGCGAGAAGTGAAATAGAAATGTGTGTCACTAATGATAGCCCTGGACCGCACCGAAAGTAAGCCGTTGGCCGGTGCGGAACAGTTCACCCAGCGACTTCACAGGCGACGATCGGCGATGAATAAACCCATTGACCATAGCGTCTGTTATGGACGGTCGGTGGGTGCGTGGCCTAGTGGCTCGCACATTTATTTATCTTTCGGTTGGCCGGTGCGGAACAGTTCACCCAGCGACTTCACAGGCGACGATCGGCGATGAATAAACCCATTGACCATAGCGTCTGTTATGGACGGTCGGTGGGTGCGTGGCCTAGTGGCTCGCACATTTATTTATCTTTCGCCGGCGAAAGGAAGGCCCACGGAGTGTAATGGTGCTGCGCGCTGACGAAAACGAAAGTGTCACGAGACGGAATGGTTTTTGGTCGGGGCTGCCCAAAAACCCAAAACTTACCGACGCCCGTACCGATACCGCGTGCTGACGGAAACGAGCGCAGCGAAAACCGGAGTAACCTGATCGGGTTCGGTGGTCTGGATGGTGTGGTATCAGCGTTGACCTGGAGACCTGGGGCATTATGTAAACGTCACATACTTACGCCGAATGCCACCGTTCACCGAAGCAAAAAAGTTAATGCCTACAGCTATATGCTCCCCCCCCCCCGAGAGCTGACGAAAACAAAGCCGGACCACCACCAATCGGTTTGACCGACAAACCGACAGACCGACTGATCTCAATTTGATGATTTCGAGCGTCTCCTTTCCGTGGTCGGGAAAAACTTTGGCCGCTCGCTTCGGGGTGGTTTTGGTACATTTTATTCATTTCGTCGATCTCCCTGCTTATGTAGTTTTAATGTATTTTTGATTTTTTTTGACGATCGACTGGTGAACGTCTGGGATTGGAGCGATGCGCACAGGAATTGTTGTCAGCTGTCCACACTAAGGCTGCTGCTGCTGCTGCTGCTACTGCTGCGTAGATGGCTTACCACCGCAAAACCTTCTTGAGACTCGTGCGCGTAATGCATTCAGCATCACAGAAACCATTCAAAGTTCATGTAACACAACCGGTTGGCCGTCCGTGCGGCCTTACTTGCAACGGCGCTAGTTAGCCTGTGCATCGAGTGTGACGTCAGTTTGATAGATTATCTGTTTGTCAACGTTCGGTGTGATGCATGGTTTGCATGCAGGGTGGACAAAAGGACAAGAATTTGCAACCCCGATTAGCCAAAACTGTTCAAACGGTCCAATCACTTCGTCCTGGCAAAAGAAGAGACTTTAACCTGGCTTATTATATCACCGAAATCGGTGCAAATCGTGCGATACATAGTCTCATAGACAGACGAAAATCGTCGCCGAGAGTAAAAGAGAACAGGCGCACTGCTCGAGATGTACAACCGTGCCGAACCGAACCGAACCGACCAAAGCTCGGTGTGTGAAAGGGATCGAAAGAGGATGAGATCGATCGGAGGACGGTGGCAAATCGGCATAACTGTTA
>KZ063693.1:28768-42615 GCA_002091835.1 Anopheles maculatus
AAGAGATTTTAGCCGAAGAGTTATCTGACAAAACTAGGTTTTGAATCCCTTCCAGACAGTCTCCCCGTAAGTCATAGAAAGCTAGAATTAGCAGGCCAAGGCTTTCTGAGGTTGTAGTGTCTAAGTAGAAAAAATTAATTCAGGAGTTGTGATTTGGAATAAAACGAACCACTATAGCATACCGTAATAGATCTTTGCGTTCTAATACTGTGCGACGTGTTGGAACGAGTGATAAAGGACGAAAATAATCGTTGAGAGCAACCATGGTGCATCAGCAAGAGACTGCAAGTCGAGCAACCAACATCTGTCCATATAACAGGAAAGTCCTGATGAACTTGTCGTAATGATCTTGCGGGCAGCAAACCTTGTAAAGGGTCTCTACATCTTCTCGATACGGTTACATGGATCCTAGCCGATGCCAAGCGTGTTCAGAATAGTAGACGCAACTCTTCAATACTCCAAGTTTTTTTTGAGCAAAGAACCAGGGAGTCAATATGCTTGGTGAAGGTGCTACTATCATTCAGCCAGACACCGAGGAACTGCTGCTGAAAAATATCCTTGCGTCGTCGATCCGATTCATTCTTTGCTATATTCTTTTCATCACCGTCTAGCTCTATTTCATCTTCAAATGTTCCTACTTCCTGAATAAACATTCTGGACATTCTTTAATCTTGTGATAATCGGATTCTCAGTAAGAGTCCTTTCGACGGAAATAGCGGGACAGTCATGGACATGAGGCTGTGCGACTGTTTTAATTGGAATTGATTCATCGATTTTATATTTTGCAACACGATTTTTTGGACTCGAATATTATTATTAATAATGTTTATTGATTTACAACAGGCCACGTCGTCTAATTGAATCACATTATGACATAAGGTAAAATCAGTCACTCACGGTTCTGCCTATAACGGCGAGCCATTGCAAGAGCTGGAGCCTGCCTTTGAGACAGTCTGTAAAAAGGCCTAAATTGAATGAGTCTGACACAGTGCTTAGGACCGCCGACATGTGGTACATAGGGTTGGACTGACCAGCGCTGGAATGGGATTGAATAGCACGGAATATGATCCTAGTTTGGAGCCCATTCTCTAGTCCTTATTGGTCATGCAGAACTGTGATGAAGATGAGCTCTTCTAACTGAAAGTGGTTCAAGATGCAGAAGACTGGACCGCGTTCGATACGATGAAACTTTGTAGATATCTTGCCATAGACCTACGCTGAATCGTATCAAGTCGTGAAGAACAAGTTGCAATTGTAGGGTTCCAAAGAACAGAGGAGTTTTTCTGGACCGAACAAACAATACTGCAGGAGACAGTCTTAATGCACACTGGATCGTGGAATTCTTTATTTGTCCTGAAGATGAAACCAAGCAATCATCGGCTTCCTCTAAGATTCGCAAAGTATGTCCAGCTCTCTACCTATGATCTTGGTCCTACTGCAACAGAACGACACAGTGAAACACAAAAAACTGTATCGTATGAGTTTCTGAGAAGAATTCTATTAAACTTGTCCAAAAAACAAGTTCATTTAATGTGAATTGGTCATTACTTGCACTCTAAAAGAAACCATTTTTTCACGCCTAATTGAAATTTTGTGACATTTTCCCATTAGCTCACATTCTCATTCTGCAAAGTAACTAACTGACGAGCAAAACATTTACTACATCGGTTTATTACCAAGAGACATCAAAACAAAAAATGGTAGTTATTTCGACGCTAGAAATGAAACTAGAGTACAAAAAAACAACAACAACCTCCTCTAATATCCTTTATGCTGGCGGAAGTGGAAGAGGCAAGGTTAATTAGCGGGAGATCCGCACAACAACGCCATCATGACTCAGCGTTTCATGGACGATTTAGTATGGAAGGAACGCTCGAGCGTAAGCTGTACTGTGACGCAAAACACGGTGCTGTTTTTGTGTTGTTTTGCTTCCAATACCACAATCTATTAATAAATAGATCGGATTAGTAAAGGTCAGTGACTCTGACTCACTTTTGTGAACTTTTCACAGTACAAACAAACAGAAAAGCAACACTAAAATCTGTAAAACATTGAGCATCGAGATAACTAGCACCTGTTGGTAGCGAAGATTAAGGAAATAAATAATGAAACCGATCTCAAAATTAATTGATCCGTGTAATTATAAAGTTAATTCGTTAATTAAAAGTGGCCAGCCGAAGTAAAAGTGAAGCACTATACAAAAACTGACCCAAATACTGTACCGCCCATGGCATGTATTTACCGGAGGCCCCACCGAAAGAATGTCCGATGGTATGGTTTGCTCTGAATGACATAAGCGGGACCAACGGACCGAACGGGGGCAAATAAAACTTTTACCAGGAGGCCTATTCCGTAGTAACGCATACACGCGTGTGTGTGTGTGTGTGTGAGAGAGTGCCTACCGCACGAAATACACACCCCACTGGTCCGTGAAAATGTTGGCCCGTTGATAGCCGGTACGGTGCGTAATCAACACCTTGACAAATCCGATACACCTCCAAGCTGAAGCAGACGACGCCCCACCTATCGGCACACTGCACTGGCGTTAAATAATCTAATTTCGTCAGCTGAATCGGCTACTGGGCCCCCACTGGGTACCACCAACAGTACGCTTAGCTGAGCGCGACTTTGGCACTCGCGCACGCAGAAGCTCAGCTCAGAGCCGTTGCAAAACTAGCTCTATCCTCCCGACACGAACACCAGCACGAAGCAACAAACGGCCAAACACAAGCGTGCCAGGACTCGTCCACAAAGCACTCAAGCAGTGACAAACAGGAAAACCACAACGCCTCCGACCAAAGCGTTGTCCCGAACCACATCCAAAGGTGCGTCCGTGGTGCGTCGCTTCGAAAGCCATCTATTGAACTGTTGTTTGGCTGTACACGGGCGAAAGTGAGACGACGGACGATGCTATTTACGGACAGCGAGAAGTGAAATAGAAATGTGTGTCACTAATGATAGCCCTGGACCGCACCGAAAGTAAGCCGTTGGCCGGTGCGGAACAGTTCACCCAGCGACTTCACAGGCGACGATCGGCGATGAATAAACCCATTGACCATAGCGTCTGTTATGGACGGTCGGTGGGTGCGTGGCCTAGTGGCTCGCACATTTATTTATCTTTCGCCGGCGAAAGGAAGGCCCACGGAGTGTAATGGTGCTGCGCGCTGACGAAAACGAAAGTGTCACGAGACGGAATGGTTTTTGGTCGGGGCTGCCCAAAAACCCAAAACTTACCGACGCCCGTACCGATACCGCGTGCTGACGGAAACGAGCGCAGCGAAAACCGGAGTAACCTGATCGGGTTCGGTGGTCTGGATGGTGTGGTATCAGCGTTGACCTGGAGACCTGGGGCATTATGTAAACGTCACACACTTACGCCGAATGCCACCGTTCACCGAAGCAAAAAAGTTAATGCCTACAGCTATATGCTCCCCCCCGAGAGCTGACGAAAACAATGCCGGACCACCACCAATGGGTTTGACCGACAAACCGACAGACCGACTGATCTCAATTTGATGATTTCGAGCGTCTCCTTTCCGTGGTCGGGAAAAACTTTGGCCGCTCGCTTCGGGGTGGTTTTGGTACATTTTATTCATTTCGTCGATCTCCCTGCTTATGTAGTTGTTGTTTGGCTGTGCACGGGCGAAAGTGAGACGACGGACGATGCTATTTACGGACAGCGAGAAGTGAAATAGAAATGTGTGTCACTAATGATAGCCCGGAACCGCACCGAAAGTAAGCCGTTGGCCGGTGCGGAACAGTTCACCCAGCGACTTCACAGTCGATCGTCAAAAAAAATCAAAAATACATTAAAACTACATAAGCAAGGAGATCGACGAAATGAATAAAATGTACCAAAACCACCCCGAAGCGAGCGGCCAAAGTTTTTCCCGACCACGGAAAGGAGACGCTCGAAATCATCAAATTGAGATCAGTCGGTCTGTCGGTTTGTCGGTCAAACCGATTGGTGGTGGTCCGGCATTGTTTTCGTCAGCTCTCGGGGGGGAGCATATAGCTGTAGGCATTAACTTTTTTGCTTCGGTGAACGGTGGCATTCGGCGTAAGTGTGTGACGTTTACATAATGCCCCAGGTCTCCAGGTCAACGCTGATACCACACCATCCAGACCACCGAACCCGATCAGGTTACTCCGGTTTTCGCTGCGCTCGTTTCCGTCAGCACGCGGTCGGACCACCACCAATCGGTTTGACCGACAAACCGACAGACCGACTGATCTCAATTTGATGATTTCGAGCGTCTCCTTTCCGTGGTCGGGAAAAACTTTGGCCGCTCGCTTCGGGGTGGTTTTGGTACATTTTATTCATTTCGTCGATCTCCCTGCTTATGTAGTTTTAATGTATTTTTGATTTTTTTTGACGATCGACTGGTGAACGTTTGGGATCGGAGCGATGGGCACAGTAATTGTTGTCAGCTGTTCACACTAAGGCTGCTACTGTTGCTGCTACTGCTGCGTAGATGGCTTACCACCGCAAAACCTTCTTGAGGCTCGTGCGCGTAATGCATTCAGCATCACAGAAACCATTCAAAGTTCATGTAACACAACCGGTTGGCCGTCCGTGCGGCCTTACTTGCAACGGCGCTAGTTAGCCTGTGCATCGAGTGTGACGTCAGTTTGATAGATTATCTGTTTGTCAACGTTCGGTGTGATGCATGGTTTGCATGCAGTGTGGACAAAAGGACAAGAATTTGCAACCCCGATTAGCCGAAACTGTTCAAACGGTCCAATCACTTCGTCCTGGCAACTTTAACCGGGCTTATTATATCACCGAAATCGGTGCAAATCGTGCTATACATAGTCTCATAGATAGACGAAAATCGTCGCCGAGAGTAAAAGAGAACCGGCGCCATTGCTCGAGATGTATAACCGTGCCGAACCGAACCGAACCGACCAAAGCTCGGTGTGTGAAAGGGATCGAAAGAGGATGAGATCGATCGGAGGACGGTGGCAAATCGGCATAACTGTTAGGTAACGCGGTTATCTGGGAAGGTATGCTTTTTTCGCAATACGCATCTGGGTGACGGGTGACGATCGTCACGTTAGAGCACCGGGCTTACACAAATACAATCGGCGCGGTGTGTGACAAATGGTATATTTTATCAATTTTCTACCGACACTATTACAGGCTCTTCTTCACCGAATTATGCTTAGAATCTTAACCACTATAAACAGTTACCAGACACACTTGAAGTAGCCGAAGTGTAGCAACAGTAATTAGACTTGAGCTTGTGCTCTGCGAAAAAAAACGCTCCTAAAATCTTAATGAACTCTCTTCCGCTAAGCAGATTTCACGAATAATGACGTCCAAAGGTGTCGATGTGCGCGTACACGATTCGCGTAAGTGAATTCCAAATTCGACACGTCAGGGCATTAAACTTCCACACAGACACTGTTCAACTGACGTCAAATCATCAAGTGTGTGATCGAGCATCAAAAAGCGAAACAAGTGAATTCTGAAAGCTTTCCAAGTTCATGATTCTTAAACGATCATTAGGCGGTGAGCGCAGTGTATGTAAATTTAAATTATGATACTTGGTTAGTGTTGGACTTGTTGGAAGGGAACAGCTGATGTGTGTTACAAATGGTTTAAAATTATCTTTTTAATTAATACTAAACTTCAACTTCCTTTTTCTCTTCTTAACCTAAATGATCCTTTTGCTTTAAATAGCTGTAGTAAAATGAAGGCATTTGCACGACTATTCAAAAGCTTTTAAGCTACAGCAAGCAATCGAGCTGTAAACACGCACACACACAGTTAACCTCCACTGGTTGAAAACTTGACGCCCAAAGCTCAACCTGTTTATTGTGTACAAACTTGCATGCAAGTAGCGCTCGCGATCGTAACGCAACAAGCTGCTTACTGCCGTTGTATGCGATAAACGTTACAAAAGATTGCTACACTGAGCGCAAGTACAAGCGACGAACCCTAGCTCCAGTTTGTTTTTCTCGGATGAATCTTTTTAAATTATTTTTTAAAGATCAACTTAAGTCGTAATTAAATTACCATTATTTTGAATGCTTTTTTCGTTTAGGGTTATCGTATTTCTTCCAGATTATTTGTAATATTTTAAAGTAGAACTTTATATCCGCTTCCGTACAAAATTTTCAACTCAAATTTAAGTTCCACCACGCCCTGAATCACGATGCTTTACTGAAGATCGTGAAAGATGGAAGCTGAAACGATTCTTACTGAAATACCGTTGCTTGGTCAGCACATTATGAGCAAGCAAAACCGGATCTGTAGATTGGTCTGTGGAGTTCAGTTTATGGGTGGAATTTGCATAAAAGGTATCATTGGAATGTATCGTCATCGAGCCAACCCATCCATGTCCGAGAGAATGAGGCGATCTTCATTCGAATGTAGAATTTGTTTGTAAATTTTATCATTAAGATAAGATTTCTTTTCCTCAAGTATGCACACAAGGATCAGCATTACCAATCCATCACGTCTGTCGGTACCTGTACTGCCCTAAGGTCAGACAGCTTCCGCAACAAAATTAAAGGTAGGGAAGCGGAAGGAAGGAAGGAGGGAGCAGGAGGACAGCACTGCGCAACGTGCGTAGGTAGCGACAGGCGAGACAACTTTGCGCCCAATGACAACTACTTCGGCAGGTCGATAACAGCGAGCAGGGAGATCGAGTTTTCGATGGTCAACTTGAACTTGAACGATGCGCGGTCGGCCCGGCACGGTACACGTGTGCGTCCAATGTAATATGACCACGCACACACACGCACACATTTGCTCAGCTTACATTTTTCGTTTAGGGTTATCGTATTTCTTCCAGATTATTTGTAATATTTTAAAGTAGAACTTTATATCCGCTTCCGTACAAAATTTTCAACTCAAATTTAAGTTCCACCACGCCCTGAATCACGATGTTTTACTGAAGATCGTGAAAGATGGAAGCTGAAACGATTCTTACTGAAATACCGTTGCTTGGTCAGCACATTATGAGCAAGCAAAACCGGATCTGTAGATTGGTCTGTGGAGTTCAGTTTATGGGTGGAATTTGCATAAATGGTATCATTGGAATGTATCGTCATCGAGCCAACCCATCCATGTCCGAGAGAATGAGGCGATCTTCATTCGAATGTAGAATTTGTTTGTAAATTTTATCATTAAGATAAGATTTCTTTTCCTCAAGTATGCACACAAGGATCAGCATTACCAATCCATCACGTCTGTCGGTACCTGTACTGCCCTAAGGTCAGACAGCTTCCGCAACAAAATTAAAGGTAGGGAAGCGGAAGGAAGGAAGGAGGGAGCAGGAGGACAGCACTGCGCAACGTGCGTAGGTAGCGACAGGCGAGACAACTTTGCGCCCAATGACAACTACTTCGGCAGGTCGATAACAGCGAGCAGGGAGATCGAGTTTTCGATGGTCAACTTGAACTTGAACGATGCGCGGTCGGCCCGGCACGGTACACGTGTGCGTCCAATGTAATATGACCACGCACACACACGCACACATTTGCTCAGCTTACATGGTGTCATGATCACACATTATAGTATGGCAAAGACAATAACAACATTTTTGAAAGAGGTCGTATCAAGGCAGGAAACTAAGAACGGCATTCTTGTGCGATTAGTCGATCTTGGGTGTGGAGTATACAGATACATTTTCACAGATTCTCATTAATTCTGGTAAAACTATGGCATTGAAAACAAAACTGTTCAAAAAACAAAAACAAAATTTAAATCATCTATATCCTGCTAAAAACGGTGGCAACGCCATTAAAATGACTGCTCGTGTGTTTTATTGGAACATGACTAGGTCGTACCCCTTTGCAACGACGTAAGAATAGCAGGATTTTCATCGAATAGTTTAGTCTCACAAAACACTTTGAAAAAACCCCACCCGTTAATCCACTTAGCCCATTCTTCTCTGTCTGCTTCACCCGATCCTTGCCACAAACCATAACGAGTTTGTTAGTTCGATTGCATAATCAAAACACCCCAAATATATTCTAAAATAGCGGATCTCGCAAAACAAACCAACCAGTGTTTCGAAAACAAGTTTCTTTCGGGACAAAAAACATTTTGGAGAGAAAATCTCAACCTTCAGCCACAGGCGACACCGTCGAATCGAGCAGCTTCGGCGGTAGCGATACAAAGCATTTTGTGTCCCTAACCCGAAGTTTGTTAATCTTAAACCACCTGCTTCACGTTGCCACATTACCAATTCGAAGGCTACCTTAGATTACGATCGAGTCGCGCCGGATGGATCCATGGCGAGGTCAGTGTTGCCGCCGAATGTCAAGGGAGCTGCTGTCGGGCAGCGCTAATGATCATCACATGCCTGCAGTGTCTCCTGAACGAATCAGTGTAGCAATTATTGGTTACAGAAGAGCGAGAGATGGAGAAAAAAACAACGGCTAAACAACGCGGAGCTAATATTAAAGCAGGCAAGGTTAGGGCACAAGGTGTCGAGCGGTCACCGGTGTTCATTGATTATGAAACACACAATCAAACGATTCTAATTGCTGGGAAGTGGCTCACGCTACTGATGCTATAATGGGTAAGCGGGATCTTGTTAGCGTCATAGCTTGATATCAGTTTACCACATAGCTAAGGTAACTAATAAAGATGCATAGAGCTTTATTGAAATCGGTTTCTGTTTGGCTAGGCTGAACGAACTAAGCATTGGATACTTAAAATTGCACCCAACACACTCGGTACGTGACGGAGCTTAGGTTTAGTGAAAGGTCGGCAGTAGAAAGCAGCGATTATAGGCTACGCCGTGCATTACTGGTGCTATCCGGGAACTTAACCGTCGTGCAGACGAAAACCGTCACCAGGAATGTGATTGCGGACGTAATGGCGGTTCGCCGTGGGACACACCTTTTCGCTAACGTCAATATTTGACATTGTTCCTGTGTATACTCTTCCCCGAGACCGAAAAAAAAATCCCAACCCATTACCAAACACAAACCAGCAATTGACGTAAGCTTGCGACAACAGAGCATAAGCATTGGCAATGTTTTGTGAGCAAACGGTACCGTACGCCGGTACTGTTCCTTAATGTCAAGAACGAGAAGCTTGTGGCGTTGTGTCTCAGGTACAGAGCGCCAACAACTTCTATCACTTATCGTCACAAATTACGGTACGTTACAACGATCGCTGCTCAGCACATTGATTGATATTGCGCTCATTAATAGTAGCTTTGTCGACGTAGATCTCAATGAACCCGTGTGGAGGGTCACGGACGGTACAGGGCGGTACAAAAATTGCCATCCCACGTACGATCGCCAACACCGGCTCACTCATTAGATGACGGTGGGGAAAGATTGTTTCACCGTGGACCTCTCGGATGACCCCATTTTGCATCCTGGACCACCTTGCTCTCCCTTGGATTAGTTGCTCCCCAAAGGCAGGTCGGTGCTGCGGGTGTGTGCGAATGTGGTTGCGAACCTTTCAACACACTCGCTAATCGCCCTTGCCCTCAGAGACAATGACTTTTACAAATTGTGCGTACTTTCCGCGCGTCCGTTAGAATTATCGTTTGAAGTTAGGCTGACCGTGGCTAGGTACTTACGTTACTGCCGGTGAGTCCGCCGTCCAGCTAAACATACGCTGAATGCGTCTTTTGTCCAGATCCGGCCGGATGACGCTTAACCCATCCTCCGCCGATTGCGTTCCGGGTGGAGGTTGTGCTGTGGTGGTGGTGGTGGCCGCTGGTTGCTGATTAGCACCAACTGTCGTCGTGTTGCTCATCCTTGACGCTTGAACGAAGACAGTCTTCGCGATATGTCACTCACCAATCACTTATCAACACTCTAACCGTATTCACTATAACTCACGCACGAGCACACCACGGGAAACTTCAAAATCCAATTGCAATTGCGGTGCGGTCTGGAGCTGTTGGATCACTTTTTCACAATAACTTTGTCTTCACAGTGGCTCTGCTAGAATACATTCGGCAAGAAAAGAATCAGTACACAGTGGAAAGTAAACAGCGCCTGCCCAAGTGTGATCGTCACTAGCAGTAGCAATGGATATTGAATCCACCACTACCACAAAAAGCGGTCGGCGCTGGACACGGACTTGGACACGGCAAAACCGCACACACCAACACGCCAACAGATGGTGCCAGTTGGAGCACGGCAGTTCACGTGGAAACGCACACAAACGGGCCCGCTGTGCCAATGACTCGCGCGATCGTGAAGATTACTTTTATGTTTTGTTTCGCGTTCTCACTTTTGGGCTCACTCAACTGGTTCGGAGAGTTTTTCGGTACGTTTTAAACTCTTCACGGTCACGCAGCGATGTTCGTTTTTCCTACAAAAAGCCTCAAACGCCGTAACACTTTGTTAGCGGGAAGCATCAAATTAAGGAAGTAACAAACGTTGGTGGCTTAGCCAGTTGAACCTTGAGCCACAACGTGAAGAAACAAACTTTGCATTGCCGAGTGCTCTCACACAATCACATGTCTTGCTGAAAGAGGTGCAACGATCTGCAGATCCACACTTGACACCAAATATTTACAATAACCCCTTTTTCTGGCTGGTTGTATGTGAGTGGGTTGTTGCGGTATCAAGAGTCACAGCACCAAGAGCAAGCGCATTTTCGTGTGCCTCATCCCGTGCACTGCACTCACTTTCTTTTGTGGCGTATTTTCGGATCTGTGTGTTTATTTTCTCCGGCCTGCTTTCGTCTTTGCGCGACACGCGATTGTGTGTGGCTCTCTCCTCAATCTCAACACGCACACCTACTCACTCTCTTTCGAACCTCTGAATCGGTTTGCTTGTTCTCTACCTTTCTCTGCATGAATGTAGCTAAAAAGTGTCTAGGCAACGGTGACTAGAAATCTAAATTGCATTCGAGAAACAAACACAATTTTCTTCTTAGCTCTGTTAGGTCGAACGAAACTATTTAAAACAGCAACTTTTCATAGTAAAAATGTGCGCAATTTCCTACAATCGGAACAATAAAAATGAAGAAGGTTTTGTTGTTGTGCATTACGTTTGAAATTACACCAGCACACGTACACACACACATAAACACACGCACGAAAACAGCACAAGGGAACGCGCGAGTCGACGGAAAGACGGAAAAACACTTCATTCACCTAGGGCGACTAGAAACGCAATAAACCTGCCCAGACCGGTGGAGATCGCATTCGTAGACGATCTATAGAGCCGTCAATAAGCCGCCGTAGGCCTTCGGACGGTTTGGTGCTCACCGTGGCGCTGATTCGTACCGAAAACAATCCACCCGTCGTCCATCGATCGGGAGACTCACGCATGGTATGCGTGTGTTGCACTTTAGCGTAGAGAGAGAGAGAGAGAAACAACACCAGGGAAATGGAGAACAGCTTCGTTTGCACGATTTGCATAGTGCTGGTGGCCAGATAGGAAAAAGCAAATGATATTGCTAAATATTTAACATCTTGGAGCATGTAACTTAACGAAAACAGGTCTTCAATTTGTTGAAAGAATGTTATAGCCAGATAGGAATCTTTTCCCATAGTGCAGCGAGCATTTCTGATTTCCCTACCTGGCTCTAGCCTAGGCATGTCTCCGATCACCAGCGAGTGGAGTAACTCACTAGAGCCATCTGACCGATGAGCGAAGCGGGCGTCTCCATCGGTTGCATTCGTGCAACCGTTGTCAAGGGTTCGTCGCTTAATTTTTCTCCAATGTCATTCGCGTTGCGTTCTGAGGTTCCGCTTTCTGTTTGCTGTGGTGACCCTGCGCCCGGGCACGATAAAACCGGCGTCGAATTAACGTATAATTTTTAAACACAAATTGTGACACATTGTGACATTCTATGCACACGGGTGGAAATGGCCTGCATACTACAACCGTTTGAATGCACAGAGCGTAGAAAACAAACATTCCATCAGCATGACATTGCCCCACAGCTGAGCGCGTTATCTCACAACTCGAACCCATCCGGTTGGTCGATCGGGGGACACTAATCTAAATTTAATATATCTATATCGTCTTCCTTTCGACAAACAACTTGGACACACGGATGGACACGCTATCCTTGAACGTTGGGGTTTAACGGGTGCTCAAGTTTAACACTCACACCCTGTGATCGACCGTGAAAATCTAATGGGGTGGTTCGAAATCCGAATGGATCGGAAATGCGCGCTATTGCCTGATGTCGATGGATGGTATTTTGGATTCGTTCAACCAAACAGTTTACTACTAGGTAACCGACATTATCTGTCTCGCAAAAGCTGTTAAATGATCAGGAAATCCAAATGTTTAAAGTGTTTTCCAAACGGAATCGATTGCAGCAATCGGTGTTGAGCCAATTTGAGGTATGCACCGTGTTAGGTGAACAGAGTGTGCTTTTAGATAGAAATTTAATGATGCCCAAGTCGATATTTTAAGCTGATAAGCTAAACTGTGTACTCTCAAACTAATCAGCAGGCATGCGTGAGAAATGTGTTTAATTGTAATGCGTCAGCATCGGGGTTGAGGAGCATGTCCAAGTTTTACAGCGCCGCCATTTTATCATCGAACGTCGCTCTGCTCTTTCATTCCCTCGTCCCGATCGGTCGCTTGTTCGGCCAACTAACATAATCGGCTACGTTGATCGCCGGTTGATTGTAACCACCGGTTAGCATGCGTTCGCGCGAGTGAAAAACAAGTGCATCCACATTCGATTGCCCACGCTAGCCGGTGCAGTGGTTGCGTCTTCCGCGTTACGTGACATGGACAAACTCGATGGGCTGGCAGTGTAGCTTTCCCGCGCTGCTGTGATGTGGAACAACTTACCGAATGCTTTAGTGTGCGTTACCAACCGCGTACACTCGAATCAAGCGAAAGAATCAAATAGATAGGGAATAAGGTTCGTAAGGTTCGACCAGGTGGGTCGCCGCATCGAGCAGGAGCGTGAAGGTGGAGTAGTCACAGTGAAGGACAATAGAATAGGACCATCCTATGCAGTCAAGATATTGAAATACACCGCATCTGTTTTTTCGATCTTACCTACACAGACCTATAAAGCGGTAGAGAAACTCGATTAAATTTGGTTATTCTTCAAGCCGACTTCCTAACCTAGTGTCTCTGAGCTGTCGTCATGTCTCTTCCTCTCACAAAATATGTAAGTTCTTTGCAAAACACTTTTCGGACGTACTTGTCCATTTTGTTCGTGGTACTCTTTCATTGTCTTCCGAAAGTTGATAATATTCCTAATCATATTGCCGGGCATTATATACCATAAACCTTCAGATGCCTTCCTGATGAAGTGTAAAAATATTCTAGCCCATTATATGACCAGAACTTTGAGAAGTCTCGGATTTTTTGGAGAACAACATGAAGCCTTTCATCGCCTTTTCCATTTTTTATTACTTGCTTAACTAAAAAATAATGGTTTATCGCCAACATTTCTCATTTAGCTGGAGTCACATACCTCTCAATTTTTGCCGGGTCAAATTTGGATTTTTGTTTAAATTTGACATTTGTTTTGTTTGTTTTGATAGCACTTCATGTCTCTCAGGTGTACTTAAAAAGCATGTTAAGTCCTTATTGTTTCTCTTATAGATCAACGATGTTTGTGACTTACTTGCCAGGGATGCACACCTTCTCTACGCTGACGAGATAAATATTTTACTTCCAATTTCTGTTAGTACCGACTATTATTGTCTTTAATCTTTCCTTGATGTCTTTCCTTGGCGCATGTAGTTTACTTAATTTATGTAGCAATAAATGTTGTTTTATATCATTTTCTCATTATGTTTATGATTATTGCGTGAGCTGTTCGTGGAATCTTTCTTGACTGGAAACCATTGTCTACAATATCGACCATGCCATTAGCAGTCCTATTGTATCCAAAGATCGTTGCTGTCTGGAATTTGTTTACTTGTTTTTGG
>KZ063694.1:25493-42588 GCA_002091835.1 Anopheles maculatus
CCCTCTTGGCGGAGCCACTCATTCTCTCCGATTTCAGTCGTGCTATCCTTCGCTTACACATGCAAAAATTAGCGCGATCTCCCTCTTCTGGGACTTTGAATTTGAAACGATACCGATGTTGAGTTCTACCCCTCCTGGCGGAGCAACTCATTCTCTTCGATTTCAGTCGTGCTATCCTTCGCTTACACATGCAAAAATTAGCGCGATCTCCCTCTTCTGGGACTTTGAATTTGAAACGATATCGATGTTGAGTTCTACCATCGATGCATCTCTGTCATTCCTGTGTACGCGTTCGCCCTCTTTCGATTCTGCAAGCGCGGCGTGGGCGAGCGTGTTTTGTCGACGCAGTTGGCTTGGCAAAGAAGCGACGAAGAAGCATACAGTTACTGTTATCCTCCAGCAGTGGAGGATGCACGCGTTGATACCGGTGAAACAATGTGTAATATTTGCTGCAAATCGTCTTAAAATGTAAGTAGAAGTGTAACGTATGTGATCCTTGTATCCTTCTCTATCTAATCATGATATTTTATTCCGTTCTAGATCGTTTTTCAAGCGAATATTTGGAGTGGACTTTCGTGGAGACACCGGCAGTACCAGCAGGAAACGAAAAGAAGACACCCGAATCAGACGCCGTAGACCGTCATTCAGCGAAGCAAGTGAAAGGCGATCCAAACCAATGCCAAACGAATAAAAAAAACCGGTGAAAACACGCGTCTTCTTATTTCGTGGAATGAACAAGTGTGGGTATCACAGGAGCGTAGACAGAAGAAGTATGAGCGAGAGCTGCAGAATGCGCACGTTCGGGTCACTCGTCCGGGTCGCTCGTTCGGGTCGCTCATTTTGGGCTGTAAGTGGTGCGTCATACAGCCAAGTTACAGCCGAGTTACAGCCCAAATCGTCACTCAATTTTATATGGAACTTCGCCAGGAGGGATCTCAGCATGTGGGAGTAGGAAAGATATATAGAGAGGGAAGATTTTTGTTCGAAAACGGTCAAAACTGTCTCGTTGGGCGGCGGCATTCTCTGGTGCTTTGCCTAAAGCGCTCGCTTCGACCGTTCTCCTGTGCTACTCTCGCATACGGCAGCGATTTCTGCTTTCCCCCTTTTCTGGGACTGGGTTTTTTGAGCAGAACGCGCGACCGCGCTGCGGATGGTGGTTTATGCGCATCTCTTTCATCGCGTTAATCTGCGACTTAGCAAATTTTCGATCAGTGCAGTTTGAAACGTTGAAGAGTGAAGTGCCGCCGGCTGGTCAACCGCCTCCACAGTAGCATCGACGGAGCAGCGACAACGGAGCGCAAGTGGCGTGTTTGAAGGTGCGTACAATCTTATGTTTGGGTTCAACATACATCAGTGCTTTCTAAAACATATCATCATTTCTTTCACGCTGCAACAGTGAAGTGTCGCCGGCTGGTCAACCGCCTCCACAGCTGCGTCGACGGACCAGGGACAACGGGAAGCAAGTGGCGTGTTTGAAGGTGCGTAAACTTAACTAATCATTTCAAATAGTTACCATACTAAAACAATTGCGCTGTTAGCAGAGTTCTAATACTTATCCATCTTTTCTCTAGACGCCCGCAATCATCAAATTCACGCTGGTACGAGAGTTTGGAACCCCTTGGAATACGTGCAAAAAACGCGCGTCATATGATTCCAAGCGTAATCCATTGTTTGGCCTACTGCTGGACCCAAGGGAGGAAACGCGAGGGACAACGGAAGAAGGAAGGAAAGGAAGGCGCAAAAGAACGCCACACCAGCAAACGTTTGAGCGAGAGCAATTCATATTGCCGCGTGAGTATGTGTGAAGAGACCAATAAATCAGAGAACGCTAAAGGTAAAGCAAAATCAGCCCTCCCACTCTCGCTTACATTATTTCAATCCGAAACGGGGAGCGGGACCACTCTATGGAGTGAGGGTAGAGCTTTAGGTAGCACGAAGCGAGCAAAAGCACAAAAAGCTCGCTCGCGCCCCTACAAACTCGTGCCCACTTCGGCTGAAAGTGGGCAGGTTTTGGTGTAGATTTTTGGGAAGGTCGTCCCAAACAAAGCTCGGCGTCGAATGCTGCCTGGGATAGTAGCAGCACAAAGAGAAAGTGCAGCAAGCCACAAAGCGCCGAAGACAGTGATAAAATGCAAATGGAAAATGCCGGAAATAAACATGAGCTTTTTTTTTGCAAACTGTATACAGCAAGGTACTGCCATTGAACACAATTTTGTCAGGCCGCCATTACGTCGATGTTCAGCCTACTTGTCAATTTACACCAGGACGTTATGCAACCTGCACCAGTGGCACCGGAGCTGTCAAAACCCGGATTTGTGAACCTTTGTGTATGATTTTGGCCCACAAAATGCTCACATGTGAGCTTGAGATCAATTTTGCGAAGTTTCCAGCTTTGTCCACCAGGGGGTGCTACTGTTTCTGTTGTTGAATGGCATTGGTTTGGCTGGTGCATATGAAAAATTTAAAAAAATGTTCGTTGCGTCTTTGGCAGCATCATTTATTTAAATTTTTGTTTCAGCAAACTTGTAGTTGTAAAACATTATTTTAACCACGAAAATTTCATATAAATGAAAGAATCAAAATTATAAATAATTTGTGTGGGAAAAATCGTCGTCAATTGCAGGCTTTTTGTAAGTACGGTGTGTTCTACCGGCGAGCCGCAAAGCTGTTAAATATAAAGAATTGGTGGATCATATCGTGAATATCTAGTGAATTGCAAGATAAGCATACAAAATGAGTTAAAATTTGAATATTAAGTTTGAAATTTGAATGATTCTTTAATAATAAACTCCCGCGTGCCTTGTTGCAGTTTCAACTTCACAGCAGCAGATGCTTTTACCTGATCCGGGAGCGATTCAGGATTTGGCAGAAATTCAAAGTGAAGCAGAAAATAAAGAATCACAATCACGGGAGGAAATCGAAATATTATCTGATAAGGATGAAGAAGCTCCTAATTTTAGCCAAATGACAAGGGGAGGGCTTGTGGTATTGGGCACTAGCAGGATCCGAATCGCATGCATCAATTAGACTTTTGCTAAAGTTTCTACGGTCCAAAACTGATCTGCATGTGCCTCGAGATCCAAGGATAGTGCTGCACACAGTGGCGGATCAAGCCCCTACGAGGCTCAAGGCGGAAAGGAATTTGAGACCCCAACAATTCATCTGGGGGGCCCAACAAAAGAACGTGACCGGGGGATGGTGCTAAAGCCTTCGTTTTTCTGTAGGTGGTTCGGTGTGAAGTGTATCCATGGCAATCGGTAAGGATGTGGCGGACCGTAATGTCGACGCCACAGAAGCTGCAAAGTGGTGGACTGGATCTGTCGAGAAGGTAGGAGTGTGTCAGGCGGGTGTGACCAATGCGAAGACGGGATAGGACCCGTTGGATGTGGCTGGAATCGGGATCATCCCAAGGTGCGTTGTTATGCTTGATGGAGCGGAGTTTTGTAGAGAGGTCTAGGTTGTGCCAAGTGGTGCTCCAGTGTTTAGCGACTATTGCGTTAGTGAAGCTGATGGTATCTCGGCGTGAAAGAGCGCTGTGTGGCTCGGATGGACGGAGCCGACCCTCGTTGGCAAGACGATCGGCTTTCTCATTTCCGTCGATTCCGGAATGACCCAGAATCCAACAGAAAGTTATTGCAGGTGATGATGGGATGTCGTCAAGGAGCTGGATGTGGGGGTGTATTTCGCGAGCGATAGCGGAATTTCCCTCATCGGTGAGGCCCTCGTAACCGGCGTGGCCCCGAGCGGCCGCTCCCTGCGTTCCTAGGTTGATCCGCCACTGGCCCCAACAATTCATCTCGATGTTTTTCGATGAGGGGGAGAGAGGGTAGCGCTGACACCGAATGAATTTTTGTTTGGCAAAGGGGTCCCTTGTGTAGCAACGGGGCCCTTTATGTCCGAAGCACCTGCAAATACCGTGCCATTGGTAATCAGGAGGCCCCTTGCAAATAGTGTTTACTGCTTCTTCCAAAGAACTTGACCGGGGGATGGTGCTAAGGCCTTCGTTTTTCTGTACTTCGCAAGCGTTAGCGGGATTTCCCTCATCGGTGAGACCCCCTTAACCGGCGAGGCCGCTCCCTGCGCTCTTAGGTTGATCCGTCACTGGCTGCACACCCGACGAAACCCTGCTATCCTCTCGGATATCGCAAACGGAAAATTCCGGTAGATAGATTGTTTGCACAAATAATCATGCGTTTAATAGTTGGTATAAGAATGCTACAATTATGAAATGCATTTTGATATCATCTCAAGGAAACATTCTTTACTTTCTTTGCCGCGTACGGTTCACTACGACATCAACATCGATGGACTTCCACTTCACACCAGATCGAAATCACAGTTTTGGCCAATTTTGTTGAAGGTAGTTGAACGATCAGATTGGCCTGTATTGATCGTGGCTATCTACAACAGACCAATTTGTTATGCTTAGTAAAGTAATTAAAATCCTCTTTTTATTTTATTTTTTGATGCTTTATTATTGCCTAAAATCGTTAATGTTATCGATGGTAGTGAATGGGCAATAAGACTGATGCACCATCATATGCAAATTAGAAACACTTCTATTTGTATCAATTTATAACTAACCCTTTCGCGTGATTAGAACGGATCAATCTAAACGCCGAGGAGTACCACTTCGTTGCCGTCGATGGATCGAGTACAAGGAGCTTACGCAAGTTTGAGAACTTTAAAAATGATTCCTCTCCTCTTCCCTACCACAGGCCGATACAAATATCACAGGAACAGCTGATCGTTAGAAGAAGAGGAACATGAGGGAAAAGCTTGTTGACAATCACTTTTTTTGACGCAAACAATGATAGGGGCTTCTTTCACCCACCTTTTTGGACCCACTGTTTTTTCACATCACTGTGAGCCTCACAGTGAGCCTCACAGTGAGCCTCACAGTGAGCCTCACGTGAGCCAAAATTCTGACATTGGTGCTGCTGGTGACATCATAGATCGTTTTTCATCTTTTCACCTTCTCACCTATTCACCAGTCTCTTAAAATGCTGAAAAACATTTGTTTCAATTTATTCACGTTATTCATCGGACAACAGTCTACATGAATTTCTTAAAATTATCTTAGTTTCTAAAAAATACACAGACGCTCACGAAACGCAGACTTGGAAACATTAAAATCGAATATTTCTGACACATCATTAAACGCCACACACATAACATTAATAGGATCACTTTGACCGAAGTTAGTTCTATAACGTAAAACATGTAGCAGTTGTCGTGGTCTAAGAGTTCTTACCGGTGCCGAAAATGTTAACAAACTTAAAACATTAGGAGCGTCGATCGAGTTGTCAAGAAGGCCGGCTACAAAAAGACATTGAGAAATTCTCCGACGAACAGATAATGGTTGGATGCCTAACGATAAACACCTTCATACGATGGACGAGTGTCTCCGTCTCTCCAAGGGAGTAGCCTTATTGCAAATCGCGTGAGTTTGCGTTGGATTGCTTCTATACGCGCCGACCATATTTCGGCGGAAGTACTCCAGACTATACTAGCGTATTCAAGAACAGATCTCACCAGGGAGCAATAGAGAGCTTGTATCGTCAAAGGGTCATGAAATTCTTTTGCAATATGACGTATAAGGCCTAACATTTGGTTTGCTCTTGTAATCACCGACTCGATTTGAGGCCTAAAGCTAAGACGACTATCTAGCAGGAATCCCAGGTCTCGAATGCAACTGGTGCGTTCCAGTGTGTGGTTGTCTATTTTATAGTTAAACATTAGGTTATGTCTGGTTCTAACGAACGAAATTACGCGACATTTATCAACACACAGGGACAGGACATTTCGAATACACCACGAACGAAAGATGTCCAACGCTTGTTGCAGTCGTCGGCAGTCATGTGTATCTTTCACTGCTGCGTATAGTTTCACGTCATCAGCGAACAGCAAAACATCATATTTAGACAAAAGAATAGTCACATCGTTCACATACAGCGAGAATAGAAGCGGTCCCAGATTGCTCCCCTGTGGGACACCGGAGATGCACGAAATACTGCGAGACAAATTATTCATCAGCTTTACACGGTATGTGCGTTGGGTCAGGTAGGAGCGTATCCATCTCACAGCCATGTAAGATACTCCTAGCTTTTCAAGCTTCGCGAGAAGTATGCCGCGAGAAACCGAGTCGAAAGCAGCCTTTAAATCTGTATAGATCGTGTCCATCTGATTCCCGGCGTCGAATTGGCGTTTACAAAAACTGACGAATTGTATCAGATTTGTAGTAGTTGATCGTTTAGGAACAAAGCCATGTTGCGCTTTACTAATATAATTCAACGATGCTGTCATTAGGGGATTGTAAAGCGATAGTTCGAGCACCTTTGATGCAGCGCATAGTGAGGTGACACCACGATAATTAGTAGCATTTTTCCGATCCCCTTTTTTAAGTATTGGTACCATCCAAGATGTTTTCCATCCGCTCGGGAAAATGCCAGTTTGGAGAGATGCGTTGAAGATGTTGGCTAATATTGGAGCAATAGCGTCACAGCACCGGGTTAAAACAATGGCTGGAATACCGTCAGGACCAAGATTAGTTGAAAATTTAAGACGCTTAATACACATCGCCAAAGTAGCAGGATCAACCCTCGGGAAATCGAAGTCAAATAAATCTGCTGGGACATCCGCAATCGCTGCAGTTACCGTGGCAGGGTCTAGTGATGAAGCCGAAAAAGTTGTCTCAAACCTTCTGGCATACAGCTCGCCAATTTCCTCAGTGTTAGTTCCTTCTATCCCGTCAGACACACCACAGCATTAGGTATCGAACTGTTAGATCGTTTAGCATTTAGAAACTTCCAAAATCGTCTGGGATTGGAAGACAGATTGAGCTCTACATTATTCAAGTGACAAGCATACCGAAAACGATTGTATCTGCGATATGCATTAACGGCCACAGAAAAATTATGTTTAGAAAGTGCAATTTCCCATCCACCGATGATAACGCTGCGCAGCTGATTTTGCTCTTCGAAGTCTGATAAGATGGGGATTGGCCCACACTGGAGAACGCTTTCGTCGTAGGCGAGAAACACAAACCGCAAATGCCCGATGAATCATCTCCGGAAAATCCAAAATCAAAACAAAGATAACAATATATTAAGAGTAAGAAACTTCTCATCTGCAATACATGAATAACTGGCATGGCTGCAAGGCGGTATGAAAAAATAACCATATGCTACATATCTACACAAGAATTTATGTATCGTTATTTTTCAAGCATACCTCACCAGTCTGTATGAAATCGATCGGTTCGTAGAATGAGGCATCATTATCAACTTGTCGCAAATTAGCCTTTAATTTAAACATCATCATGATAACCTAGCATTATGACCAGGCTGTCGCGGGTGAATACATAGGGAAATGAGATGAAACAGCTAACACAAACTTTCCACTAGCCAATCGGCTAATAAAATTCATAGATTCGTTAGTTCTATCCATCTTTAGTCTATCTAATGGTTTAAAACAGAAAAATATGGAATGCAGTTGAGACCAAGAACAACTAATTTGCAAAAGTTGCAGGAAAAAACTGCAAATACCAACGCACTTGAGCACAACCAGGGTATGATGGTTTCAGCAAGGACCATTATCGTGAGCATCCAAGAACCTACAGTTAATCTTTTCTATGGCCGTTTGGTGATAAAAAAAAAATTATTAAACCTAGAGTTAATCTTACAAAATTCGACTTGACGATACGAACTCCTAATTACAACTAACTTAGCATAGCCTAACTTGTGCCCTGCTGTCGGGAGCTCACGATGGTTCCCACGGTTTGGTCACGTTGGCTCTCCACGTGCAGCGGTGTCTTATTCTGGAGCTGTCTGCGCGTGACCGGTGTCGCGTTGCTCGGCGTCTTCGTCGTCATCGCTTTGCGCATAATTGGTGTCGTGTTGCTCGGCGCATCGTGCTAACTCTACGCTTGTATAATCGAGTATCCCAGGATATTATTTTGGGCCATTTAGTTTTCAAAAGTGTCTAATCACTGCTTCGCGTACTTGTTTTTGGACCACTTTGGTGATTTTTGTTGCAGATAATGATAGCAGTTTAGATCTTAAGTTTAGTAACAATGTGACTGTAATGTGAGGTAAACGAAGGCAATCTCGAACTTGAGAATGATACGTTGCGAACTTGAGAATTTGCGTTAGGTTGAGAATATGTAGAAGCTATGCTAATAGCTACATTACAAGACAAATTACAAGACACACTTTCAGGAATCGGTCTGTCGAATTGATAAGTTGGATAAGTATCCCTAAGCTTTCGTACTAATGATATGAATCATATGTATGTAGGATGAGTGTCACTAGAGTGACCCGAATGCAAAAAAAAGAGAGAACGATCGGTCAATCGGGAATGGGTGTCGTCACGCGAATATAAAACGAGCGTCGAAGCCAAATTAATCAGTCTCCTGCTAATCGCCAATCGTTCAACAATAAACTGTCTCGACCCACCAAAAAATAGAACGGAGTATTCACTTTCTCTTTCTACATGGGGGCTCGTCCGGGAAGAGGCAGTGAACGATAAAGAAGAAACTATGACGACGCGAGTGTTTACCACGGTGTGCACGTTAAAGAAGAAGACGCAAGTGTACGACAGTGTGTGAACGTTAAAGAAGAATACGACGAAGACGACGAAGTGTGTGCACCTAAGGAAGACGACGAAGTGTGTGCATCTAATAAAGACGACGAAGACGACGAAGTGTGTGCACCTAAGTAAGACGACGAAGAGTGTGCACTGAAAGAAGACGACGAAGTGTGTGCATCCAAAGAAGACGACGAAGTGTGTGCACTCTTAAAGAAGCATAACGCAACGAGCAGTACATATCACTGTAGTGTACCAGATCGAAAAGAAGTGACAACGTGTGTGTGTGACCTGTGAGGAAGCAAGGTGAAGTGTGCACGAGGACGTGAAGATGAGTAACGAAGAGTTGGTCGCGACGCTGGTAGACGAGTACACGCGTGTAGGGTTGACGAGGAAGTGTGAGACACGAGGACTAGCAATGTCAGGAACAAAGGAGGAACTTGCAGCAAGGATCGTTGAGTACGATCGACAAAACCAAGCGGAAGGCGTTTCGGAGGCATCCGTATACGGCGATGTGGAAAATCTTACGGACGCAATGCCAGCAACAGTGATCCTCGGCTTCAACGACGTGAAGGATGCGTTAAACCCTTTTACGGGTAAAGGGGAGAGTGTTGTGGCGTGGATTGTGGACTTTGAAGACCAATGCAAGGTGTTTTGCTGGTCGGAGCTGCATAAGTTTGTGTATGCGAAACGTTTACTGGAAGGCCCGGCAAAAGCCTTTGTGCGGAGCTTGCCAAATGTCGCGTCGTGGAAGCAGCTAAAGTCAGCGCTCATCGAAGAGTTCGAAGAAACAACATCGAGTGCTAATATTCACGAACTCTTAAGGCAGAGAAAGAAGAAGAGCGACGAAAGTTTCCTGGAATATGTGTATGCGATGGTCGAAATCGGTAAACGCGGAACAGTAGATGAAGTGTCGATGTGTGAGTACGTAGTTCGCGGAATAGAGGACGACCCACGAAATAAAGCTTGCCTTCTGCAGTGCCATTCTCTTAGAGAATTGAAAGTGCAACTCAAAGTGTACGAGAAGTTACGGCAGCAAATGATCCTTCATAAAACCAAGAGCAATGGCCAGATTCCCCGAGTGCAGAAAGAAGGCAGTGCGATAAGACGAGTTGCGGATAAATACGACGGTTGTTTCAATTGTGGTGACAAATTCCATCGATCACCAATGTGTCCAAATAAACCAAAAGGCACCAAATGTTTTCGGTGCAATAGTTTCGGGCACATCGCGAAACAGTGCACGAATGCCAGGAAGAACGATGAACCAAGGAATGTTTGTGTAGTTACCACCTTGCCAAATGTTCCGGTTACTATCGGGTCGGTTGTTTACAAGGCGGCAGTGGATACGTGTAGCGAAGCAACACTACTACGAGAAGACGCGCTCCGGTCAATTCCCCGAAAAGAACAGCAACTGAAGAAGTCGTCGTTACGCCTCTACGGTCTCGGCGGCAATGGCATGACAGCGTTGGGAGAGGTATGTGTTCCAGCTATCGTAGATGGTGAAACATATAATGTAAATTTTGCGATAGTTCCAGTGTTCGCATTAAACACACCAATGCTGCTCGGGATGGATTTCTTGTGCACGAAGAAATTCTCCATCACCAATGAAGGTGTCAAAATCAACAGGCTGGACACAAGGTACGAAGACAACGAGGAAAGAGGTGACGAAGAAAACGGAAAGACGACGACGAAGCCTGAGTACGACGAATCAGTGAAGTGGATGTGTGAAATTCAGATAAAAACCAACGAGTTGGAAGTGCCCACAACGTACCGTGAGGAGGTGAGTGATATGATAGCTAACTACAACCCGATCAAGATCGCCACGGGAAGTAATGAACTGATAATACGCGTGAGTGACGACGAACCAGTGCGCGCGTGTCCGAGACGCTTAGCACCGATGGAACGGGAAATCGTTAAGAAGCAAATCGATGAGTGGTTATGTGACGGAATCATACGAGTGTCTAATAGCCCGTACGCAAGTGCGGTAGTGGTTGTGCCGAAGAAAGATGGTACGCGAAGAGTTTGCGTGGACTACCGAGATCTCAACAAGAAAATAGTGCGCGATTCGTACCCAATGCCTATTGTCGAAGATCAGATAGATCAGTTAGTTGATGCGCGAGTGTATTCTACATTGGACCTCAAGAATTCATATTTTCACGTACCCATCGCGGAGAAAAGTCGGCATTTAACATCGTTTGTGACTCAAGAAGGGCAATACGAATTTTGTCGTGCGCCATTCGGGCTGTGCATAAGTGGAAGTGCGTTCGGACGGTTCATCAATTGTATGTTACAAGTGTTGGTGAATTGCTACGTCAACAGATTACCCGTATCTTCTACAAAAACAAAAAACACGTAAGACAAAGACAACATAACAAATAGGATGGTATAAGGAATGGTAGGAAAATGAGGATGTGGAATCACAGGATAAGACCGTTGTCTCTGGCGAATCGGAAGATGAGCCTCATGTAAGGGAGATCCCTGGTTGCCAGCACCTCTCTGATTTCTGTACCCGGTTGTCTGCCGATGCGCTCGACTGCGCTCATCAAGGAGGGTCTAGCGGTTTCGTACTCCACGCAGGACCACAGAAGGTGATCCACATCGTGGAATCCGTCACCACAGCTACACGCTTTCGTCTGAGCCAGAGTTATACGCTGTAGATGAGCATTCAAAGCGAAATGATTCGACATCAGTCGAGACATCATTCGTATGAACGCACGACCTACAGAGAGCCCATCGAACCAAGGCCGCAGGGACACTTGCGGAGAGATCATGTAAAGGAAACGCCCAAGTTCATCCGCCTCCCACATGCTCTGCCAACGCGACAGGAAAAGTTGCTGTGGAAAACGAAGGAACTCCTGGGCCGAGATCGGTCGGTCGTATAATGCGCCTTCTTTTGCGCCTGTTTTGGCCAGTGAGTCTGCCTTCTCATTGCCGGGGATTCCACAATGAGCAGGGACCCAAATTAGCGATATCCTAAACGCCTTGTTGAACATTGAGCCAAGCAGTTCTATGATTTTTATGATCAGGAAATCCTAACTCTTAACGGCCTTTGGGGATCTCAGTGCTTCGATAGCGCTAAGGCTATCAGTAAAAATTAAGTACTGGTCCGGAGGTCTCGCTGCTATCAAACATAGTGCGTAAAAGATTGCGGCTAGCTCTGCGGTGTAAACACTGCATGGCTGTCGCAATTTGAAAAACGCTAAAAACACCGAAGCCTGTGCCCACCACGGAGGATGATCCATCAGTGTAATACTGGCTTATTTGGTCTAAATGGCCATACTTATTGCCCGGAACTACCCTCGGGCGAAGATCATTCGGTATGGTCTTAATTTCCTCTTGCAAAGAGGAATCTGTTGTTAAAAGGGAACTGTAGGACTCAGGAAGGGCAGCACGATTTAATGCCTGTGGAGCACTAGGATGCACTTGTAGGGCAACAAAATCTTCGTAGATCTTTAAGATTTTGCTCTTAGAACCTGTCTCTAGAAGCGCTTTAAAATTTTCTACTATCAAGGGATTTGATACTGAAGAACGGACTAGAAGGCGAAGCGACAGCTTTTCAAAACGAAGTTTGAGCGGCATCACTCCGGTCATCACTTCCAGGGACATGTTGTGTGTGGATTTCATGCTCCCTAGCGCGAGTCTAAGACAACGGTACTGTAGCCTCTCTAGCTTGAGGATAAGCGTATCGGATGCCCAATGGAAACATATGCTTCCATATTCCAGTACGGAGAGTACCGTTGTCTTATACAGTCGCAGGACGTCTGCTGGATGTGCGCCCCACCAGAATCCTGTGACTGTCCTTAGAAAGTTGATTCTTTTACTACATTTTTGCACCAGATGGGTGATGTGAGTACTCCAGTTTAGTCTTGAATTGAACCAAACACCAAGGTATCGAAAATTGTCGGTTCTTGATATCTTTTCACCATACAAAAAGACGTCAATTTTTGGGTCAAATAGTCTTTTCTCCCTGTTATTTGTCGTGTCGCTAAAGGGAGAAAAGACTACCATCACAGTTTTCTTTGCAGAGAACTTGATACCAAGGTTTTCAGACCACTCGCCTAGATTATCCAAGGTGGTTTGTAAAGCCAGTTGTATTTCGGCGGCGTCTCTGCTTGCGACTGATATGACGCCGTCGTCTGCCAATTGTCTAAGGCTACAATTAGGCGCTAGACAAGAATCTATTTCACTAACATAAAAGTTATATAGCAGGGGGCTCAAACAGGACCCTTGTGCTAGTCCGTGGAAACTGGTCCGCTTCAACTGCACATGACCATTGTTGAAGTACATAGCTTTTTCCGACAAAAGGTTGAACAGAAAGTTGTTCAACTTTGGTCCCAGGCCCGCATTTTCTAATTTTTGACTCAGCTTATATGGCGAAACTGAGTCAAATGCCCCCTGTATATCCAGGAAAATAGACCCCATGTTCTGCTTGCGTGCACGAGCAAGCTGTATTTCCGTAACCAGAAGGGCTAAACAGTCATTAGTACCTCTGGCTTTACGAAAACCAAACTGGGTATTTGAAAGAAGGTTATTCGTTTCCAACCATTCTTCAAGACGGAAAAGAATCATCCTTTCAAGGAGTTTCCTCAGACACGAAAGTAACGATATTGGCCGATATGAATCGTGTCTTGATGGCGGTTTACCAGGTTTCAAAATAGTGACAACTTTCACTTCTCTCCATTCTTGCGGGACGCTGTTGAACTCCAACATATTGTTGAAGATTCTTAACAGACGTTTCTTGCCTACGTCGGGCAGGTTTTGCAGCAGTTTGCTACTAACCTGGTCCAGACCTGGGGAAGAATTTTTGCATGATAGGAGAGCAATTGATAGCTCCACCATAGTGAACGGTGAATCCATTCTAGGATCACTGCCAGGCGCATGTTGTTTAAAACTTTGCGCAGGAACGAAGTCGGGGCAAAGCTTGTGGGCAAACTCATTGAACCACTCGCCAGAAAAACTTTCGCTCTCATTGATGTTGTTGCTGTTTCGCATTCTCCTAGTCATTTTCCAAAGCGAATTAAGTGAAGCCGAAGGGTCTAGGTTATTGACGTATCTTCGCCAATAACCCTTTTTTTTCGCCTTCAACAGGTTTTTGCACGTTCTCTCCAGTCCCTTGTATTTTTCGTACAAGGACCTCTAAATATTTGCAAAGACCAAAATATGGCTAGCATTTCTTTTTCCGGCACTGAATACTTTTCTTCAGTTTTTGTCAATGTCCTAGAGGCAAAATGGATTGGTCTGTCCTTGCCTACTTTTCCATGAGATAAGACAGCTCCGAATGCAAAGTTTGAAGCGTCTGTTGTTAGTATAAATGGTTTCTTATAATCAGAATACATTAATACATCTTCTGAGGTGAGTATTGATTTCATTTTTTCAAAACATTGTTTAAACTGATTTTTTTATTAGAGGTAGGAGATCTCTCCCCCCTTAAAAGGTTTGTTAAAGGTTTCGCAAGTTTTGCGAAATCTTTGACAAAGCGTCTGTAATATCCCATAAGTCCTAAAAATGCACGTAATTCCTTCATTGTTTTTGGCTTTGGATATTTATTAATTGCTTCAATCTTTTTGATGTTTGGTTTTATTCCTTCGGAAGATATAACAAATCCAAGAAATTCTACTTCGGTGTGAAGAAATTCTGATTTATCTAGCTGAATTTTAAGTCGTGCTTCATTAAGGGTTTTCAAGATGATGTTTAGATTATTCAAATGTTCTTCTAAATCTTTACCAAATACTATTACATCGTCAATGTAAACATAGCATATTTTTCCAATATAATCCCTTAACACGTCGTCAATTGCTCTCTGAAATATCGCAGGAGCGTTTTTCAAACCAAATGGCATTCTTGTAAACTCATATTTGCCATTATTAACCGAAAATGGGGGCGGCCCGGTGGTGATGCGACAGCGGCGCCGGTCTTCACACGGCAGGACCGGGGTTCAAGTCTCATCTGGGCCGTTCCCCCATAGTGAGGATTGACTAACCAACTATGCGGTATCAATTAGTCTAGTAAGCCAGAAATGGCAGGCATGACCTTAAGGGGTCGTTAGGCCAAGAAAGAAGAAGAAGAACCGAAAATGCGGTTTTTTCTATATCTGTTGATTTCATTTTTATTTGGTGAAATCCAGATGCTAAATCTAAAGTCGAAAAATATTTTTGGCCTTTCAATTGATCGATTACATAACTTATTTCAGGCATTGGATATCGCTCTGGAATAGTTTTCACATTTAATTTTCTATAGTCAATGACCATTCGAAACTTTTTTTTACCGGATGCGTCTGATTTCTTTGGCACAATCCACACAGGGGATGTTAATGCTGAACGTGAAGGTCTTATGATGCCATCTTCTAAAAGTTTATTTATCTGTTTGTTAATTTCTTCTGTATATGCTGCTGGATAAGGATAAACTTTCTGATGTATTGGAATATCATCTGTAGTGTTTATTGAACATTCTACATTAGTTCCAAATGTTAATTGTGTGTTAGGTTCATGAAAAACTTCCTTATTTTTAATTAAAATTATATTTAATTTTTCTTTGTCTTCATCATTTAGATGATTTTCCCTAAATGATACAACATGTGATGATACAGTGGCATTATATTTTAATAATGGGATATCTAACATTTTAGTTCCCTTTTCTAATTTTAAAATTTTTAATTTTAAATTGATTTCGGCTTTCAATGCATTTAATGTAGTAGTTCCTATTACACCTTTGAAGAAAGGGTGAAATTTATGAAGGAGGAATTGAGTTGTATGATTTATTTTTGGATAAAAGAAATTAATGTCAATCGCTGATGTTGAATTAAATGAACCATTGGCACTTGAAATATTATTTGCAATAAATTTATACGGTTTACTTAATTTATATTTGTATGCTAGATCAGGATCGATCATATTTATGTTCGCTCCTGTATCAATAAGAAATGGAAAATTCCCTGAACTTGTTTTTAAGTAAATATAGGGAACAGCTGGGTCTACCAACTGGGTGTCCATTCTAAAAAATTAACCTGTGCCGTTGTGTTTTCCTCTTTTGTTTCATTTTCGTCCAATTCATCTTGTTCTTCATATTCGTACCCAACAGGGTTAGCAAATCTTTTTACTGGTCGCATTTGTGACGAAGGCGGATGCACTATTTTTTCAATTTGAGGCCGATTTCCATTGTTTATGTTTCTCGAACGGATGCTTGGATCGACATCCATCGGTTCTGGTCTGGGTTGAGTCGGATTGTATTGTGGACGTTGGAAAGGTTGTCCAAACCTTGGATTGGGATACATGTATTGTCTTGGATAGGAATTTGGAATGAAACGCGGAGGGGTCATTCCGGGATTTCTGAAGGGTGTTTTTATAGGTTGTCTCATTAATGGTTTCGGTGGGAGTGCTGGTGGAAATAGTTCTCTTGGTTTGGGTACATGATTTACATGTTCATTCTTGAACGGAGCCGAACGAATATCCATATTGTGATATTCGAGGCAAAATTGGTATGCCTTGCTTAGGTTTGTCACATTTGCTGATTTTAGCAGTACATTTAGAGGTTTTTCCAATCCTCTAATGAAGGAGTCTAATGCCTTCTTCCGGAAATATGTGATATGTGAGTTAACACTTTCCTGCATGTCACTGTCTAACTGTACTTGCACTGTAATAGCTGCTAATAATTCGTTCACTCTGCTGTAGTATGCTTCTTGACGGTAGTCAAGTGATAATCCAGTGTTTGAAGATCCCTTTGATAATACTAAAGGAGTGTTTCTTTTATCTCATTCCAATTGTATGTTGTATTATGGGAGTTCAGTACATCTGAAGCTTCTCCCACAATTTTTCTACGAATACTTCTTATTAAAATTCCATACTCAACGGAATGTTTTTGGAAGATCTTTGTATAGATCAAAGATTCCTTCTACATCGGTCATCCAACTAATTAAATCAGTTGGTTTACCATCGAACTTTCCAAGATCGCGAACGAAATCGGATAGTTTGCCTACGTTTGCGAAATTCATTATCGCACTTTTCTGAGCTGCGGTCATTGATGGACCGGGAACGATATCTTCATTATGAATCATTTTTACTCTCGATACTTTCTTTCACTTTTACTTTATTTTCACTTCACTCGATTTTATACGCACTGTGTTTTCTTTACGTTTCACTTATTATTCCGTTATTTTTCACTTTTCCGTTATTTTTGTTAGTTAGTGTTAGAGGATCAAATCCTAGTTGGACCAACGAGAGTTGGATTTTTGAGCAGACTATGAAAAAGTCTGGTGCCAGCTATGTCGTATAGGTGGACTTTTTGTTAGTATGAAATTGCCAGCTAAGCGTTTATAGGTGGATTTTGTAGGTTACTTACATGCCTATGAAGGACCGTGTCCTTAGTTCGACCAACATGGAAACGTTGGATTTTTTACGGCGACCTCGTCGGGGGAACAGGGAGCCTGCGGCACGTTTGGGTTGTCCTTTTTAGAGATGATCCGGATTCTCCTACTAAGGTCCAGCGGTGCGATTCTGGGTGATCCACTTGTCCT
>KZ063695.1:0-13440 GCA_002091835.1 Anopheles maculatus
CTACGTTAGAATATTGAATTTGAAAGTCAAACAGTGACTTTTTTCCCACCCTGCTATTTTCCGTTTCATTTCATTCGCTTCATTTTCCCCCATTTTCTGTGCCGGAAAATGCAACGATGGTGTAGATTACTGAGCACACAAGCCGGAATGTGTGTTGTCCGGGTTTTCGCACCGTACTCGTACTCGCATCGGACCCGGGATTGAAGTGAATCCAAACAAACACACACACGCGCGCGCACACACACACACACACACACACACTACAATCAACAGGATTAAAAGCACCGTCCTGCATTTTTTTGTTGTTGTTTTGTTGCGGCCCTCAGCCTGCATGAATGCAATTTTCGGCATGGCAGCGTGCGTACTTTGTTTGCAGCCCGAATGTGACAAACGTGCGTTGTTTTTCGTTTCCACTTTGTGCCACACACACACACACACCCGCACCCGCACACACACAAAGATGATGAAATGATTCATTACAAATCTCGATTTGAGTGTGTTGGAGCGCGAGCAACATAAAATCTAATTAATTTTATTTGTTTGCGTTGGGTGGGTGGGAAGTGGGAGATGAAAACAAAGGGTGAGAAGAATTTTTTTTACCAAAAATCAGCACACACACACACACACACACACTCGCAAACAATCGGTCTCAAAAATCTCATTGGAAATATTTATTTCGACTCGTTTTTTTGTTTTTTGTTTTTGGTGGGCAACCGACCGAACAACTCAAAGGAAAAGCTGCCCGCCACCAACTAAAGACTAGCTTCGCTACAGTTAACGGTCAGCAGGATCGTTTTGTTCGGCAATACACTTGCCAACCCCACTCGCTCGCTTTTCCACATATGGGTGACTGCAATGGGGGAATGGAAATTAATTTAATTCGGTACTGCACCAACCCAAAACCCATCCTCGGTGGGCCATCGCTCGTGGGCTAAATATGAATGTAAACGCGTGTAAAACATGTATCAAAGCGCGCGCCCTTTCTACCTTCCCCTCCCACCACAATCTCCCAGGTTGTGCCGTGGAATGCCGCTGCAAAAGGTGTGACCGGTTGGTTCAACATATTGTCCTTTGGTTCGGGGCGGATGGATGATCGTGCAGGAGGTGGCAAAATTTTCCTCGGATTGGTGTTTTTACCTTTCCCGGGAGTTACCGAAGGGGGTGAAGAGGGGGAGAGTGAAGTTATCACACACGGGTGGAAAACATTCCGTAAAGGTTGCCCCCCCCCTCCACTTTTCCCACCCTCCCCTACCAGCAGCTATTTATCTCAATTAAAAGTTAATTATCCGCCACTGATTTCATCGCTTTTCTTCGCACCATTTTCGTTCGGGTGTTTCGGTTTGGGATAATTTTTTGATTGGTTAGTGGTTTCGTTGTTGCTTTTTCTTTTGTTTTTTTTTTGTTTGAAGAGCAAAGATTGTAATCAGATAGTTTGGTTTTAATGTTATTGTTATGAAGCATAATATCTGGTTGCAGACAGAGAAGTTTTTTTTTTACTCATTGAAGTTTCACTAAGATAGCTTAAGCTTCTTGTTTGACCTTTAAAAACGCCTAAAAGCATGTGAAAAAGTTTGTGTTTCTCCTTTTCGCTAGCTTTTTCTTGCTTGAAAATCGAACATTTCAAAACAAAGCATGAATTGCATACCTTTAGGCGGTTATAAAGTCAAGTTTTAAAACACGGAACAATTACGTGCTACAGTAGAAATCCTCGGTTCAAAGACATCACTGACGGCGATGAAGACTTGGTAGATTTGTAGATGCGGATCAGAGGAGCCGAATGATGTCCACAGTCTGGCAGTCTGAATTGGAAAATTCTCTCTCCTAAAGCAAGGATGAAATCGAAAATCGCATGAGTTTGCGCCAGAAGATCTCAAAACGCGCCTGACGTTTACGTTGCGTTAGACTGTCACACAATCTTGAATTACTCTAGCGCTACGTATTGAGTCTTGTAGCTCACAGCAGCTAGCTACGATGTGACCAAGCTGATTCTTAAAGATAAACCTGGTGCCAAGACACTCAGCACATGCAGCTTCTTTCTTGGCCTGGTGACCTATCATTCTACAGGAAACACGGTGCACCTCTACGCCTCGTGCCGAACGAGTCGCTGACCATCACCTTCCTGGCATGGTATGAGTCCGACAACCTCATCACGTGCCCAAACCAGCGTATCCTTCCGGTTTTGGCAACCGTCAGGATGTCTGGCAATCGTCAAACAGCTCAGCTAGCTCGTGGTTCATTATCCTTCTCCACACGCCCTGCTATCACACACCGCCAAAGATAGTCCGCAGCACCCGCCGTTCGAAAATGCCGAGTGCATTGGCGTCCTCCGCCAGCATAGTCCAGAACTCGTGCCCGTAGAGGACTACCGGCCGTATCAGTGTGCGATATATGGCGCATTTCGTGCGTTGTTGGAGTCTTCTGGATCTCAGGAGTTTGTGGAGCCCATAGTAGGCCCGATTCCCCTGAACAATGCGCCTTCGGATTTCGCTGCTTACGTTGTTATCCGAAGTTACGATCGTGCCAAGGTAGCAAAACCCCTCTACTCCCTCGAGATCGTCGCCGTCCACTAATACTCTGCTCCCGAGTCGTGCTCTGTTACGGTCAGAGCCTCCGGCAAGCAGGTACTTTGCCTTCGTCGCATTGATCCTCAATCCAATCCTATCGGCCTCGCATTTCAGTCGGTTGTACGCTTCGCACACCGCCGCAGATGTTCGCCCGATCATGTCGATGTCATCCGCGAAGCCAAGGAATTGGAGAGACCGGGTGAAAAACGTGCCCCGGATGTCGAAGCCCGCGCTTCGCATGACACCTTCCAGAGCGATGTTGAACAGCAAACAGGAGAGTCCGTCCCCTTGCCTCAGTCCCCTATGAGACTCGAACGATTCCGACAGCATGTTCGACACTCTCACCTTGCACTGCACACCGTCCATTGTAGCCCTCAACAGCTGTACCAGCTTCGCAGGGAAACCGTACTGCCGCATGATGTTCCATAGCTCGGAGGTGGTGCGTGGGGGATCTGGTGCTCCCGGCACTTCTGGAGAACCTACCGTAGAGTGAAGATTTGGTCGGTAGTGGATTTCCTTCCAACAAATCCAGCACATACAGGAGATAGTTAATTACTGGAGAACCATGGATATCCGGAACAGTAAAGGACCAAGGTTACTGCCCTGCGGGATGCCTGAAGATGTATGTGTTGGTCTTGACGTGTAGCGGCCCATCTGTAAAGAGTAGTATAGATCTTATGAGTTAAGGAAGCCCAAGTTTCAAGTTTCGCAAGCAGGACTGAGCTAATACAGTCATGACTTGGCCAAAGAAACCGGTATTACTATCTCCATTGCATGTTACTAGGCAATATGTATACTAAAAATTGCAAAGTGGTTAAAGTAATAGCTAGAAACCTTTTTCCCGAAGCAAATAAAACACCTGTCAGCTCATTCTACTGTAATAGTAACATTTGATACCATTTTCCTGCTTCCATTACGTTTCGTATAGCGTCCCATCAACCAAAAGTATGTTCAAACGTCAAACTTTTGTTTACTTTCCCTATCGAAATCGATATCGATAGAAACGAAATTAAACTCTACACCGACCAACAAAAAAAAAACCCCCCCGAACGCCAAACGCGCCGATGATAATTGCTTGGCAAGCTTTAAACCCATCCCCCGTTGATGAGACTTCCCCAAGACCGTGAGCTTCCCTCCGGGCCGGATTCATTAATGATCGCATTTCCTTCGATTAGCTCCGCTTTAAAATGGGTGCCCTAGTTGCTAACTTTTTAGCCGTGCCGAACTTCCGGTGAACTGTCAGCGCGAGAAGGTCAGCACAATATTCGCTTCACCCGGTTCCCAATTCGTACGCCCTGCCGGGGAAGGAGGCATGCGAAGGACTGTTTTGGATAAAGTTAATTTCAAACTCGTTCCGAAAGCGGCTTAATAAAATGGAATCAACTCTTGGGAGCTCGTGCGGAGTGGAGTTACGCCACCATTAAAGAGCGATTTGATTGATAGATTTAAACATTTAAAGTAAGGCCTGTAACGATTCTTAAACTATTGCGTCAAACTGACAACATTGTCGAGAAGCTGCAACAAAACAACGCCCAAAAAAAAAGGGCACCACAACATCATAACAAGCATTAACAGCAACCGGGGGAGAGAAAAAAAAACCGTCCCATCGTATCGAAAACGTCACCCAAAGTGAGGAAATTAGTTTGTTTTTCGTTCGGTCGTTGTTTGTGAAAACGGAAAACTTAATTTCAAAAACCCACACCACACAGTCACCACAAAACAGACAGATGTTGTGTGTTTCCTTTCCTGCGCCGTCATTCCGGAAGTCATCCGGAGGCTTGAGGGGCTTGAGAGTCACACGGAGAAAAAAAGAAAGATGAAAGCTGCTAAATATTGTACCACGCGACTTGGGTTGTCAATATTATCCCATTCTCTCTTTCGCTCTCGCTCTTTCTTCTCTTCCTTCATCGTGTTAAAAAAAACTCCAAACATGCACTCACGCACTCTGGAAACAGAAAGGGTAAAACAGAAAACCAGCACAAGCTGAAGATGTGATCAAGATCTTGAGATGCAGGAAAACAAAACACACTTGCCAGTCGATCCAGGAAAGCCGACAGTGAGTCCAAACCGATATCCACCAACAAGTTACCGATCGTAACTTTTCCCATTTTCGTTTCCTTCTCAGCAGCTCGCCTGGAACGTGATGGAAGCAGTTTGGCAGGCAGGCCGACCGGACCAACAGCCAAAGTAGTGTCTCCGGGGAAATTCTACGTATACGGGGGATCGGAAGATATTCATTTCACCGTCATCCGATACTCGGTCTCCATAGGTAGCAGAACTCTTCTAAAATCTTGAGATCTTCACTTCCGAGTCTGATTCTATAACGATCAGAGCCTGCAGCCGACAGGTACTTCCTCTGGATCTTGGGCCGCCGATGTCTGTCCACTGATGCCGATGTCACCAGCGAAGCCAATGAATTGGAACGTTGGGGTGAAAATCGAGCTTAGGATGTTACAGCCCGCGCTCAGGAAAAGAAGTGATGTGGAGTGTCCGTCTAGTCCACCTTAGGATGGCATACAAGCTCTTGAAGTAGTCGTTTATTCTCCAACAAACCGATCTTGGTAGTCACCGAAAAAATGTAGTAAGATGTCGCACCACGTCTTGAACAACTCTGCTACCAGCTCACGAAGTATTTTCTTCTTTCTTGGCCTAACGACCTCTAAGGTCATGCCTGCCATTTGTGGCTTACTAGACTTATTGTTACCGCATAGTTGGATAGTCAGTCCTCACTATGAGGGAACGGCCCAGATGAGACTTGAACCCCGGTCCTGCCGAGTGAAGACCGGCGCCGCTGTCGCATCTACCAACGGGCCGCCCCAGGGCCAGCTCACGGAGTATATGGAGACCCTTTAGTCTCGCACGACAAACACGCACTTGACAATCGATCCGGAAGTCGATCTACCTTTTTAAAACCTGTGCGAATCTCATCGTAAACGTTTCCATTTTTTGTCAAATAAAAAGAATATTTTCCATTCCCGACATTTTGCCCTAAACAGCCCACTGTGCAGTTGAGAAGATGCACTGTGCCCCCTGTTCTCTGTCTGTTCTTCATTTCCAGAAGATGCTCGCGTAACCTGAACGCGCTAATGATAGACCGGAAGATGGCAGGCAGCTCAGTAACCCGGCCCGACTCAACTGTTACGCGAGAAGCCAGTTCACAAACGGACTGCAAAACAAGAAACAGCACAGATCTGCCCTCTGCCGTGCCGGGCGTCGTCCCATTTCCGGATACTTTTACGCAGAGTGAGAGGACGCATATTTTGGTCATCCTACTTCATTAATAACACATCTAGACCAAGCGTAGAAGACGAAGACCCTGAGGAAGAACGAGCGAGCGAGCGCGCGAGACAAAAGCCGCCCTAAAAGGCGGCAAGAAATTGCAAAGCGAAACTTCGTCGCCGAACTACTTATTCGCTTTCTGGAGGTTTGCGACTGGTGCACTCTGTACGTGTGTGTGTTTGACTGTGTGAAGGAGACGCACGCGAGCGCAGGAAATGATGGAAAAATAAGCTAAAATAATGTCTCTACAGATGTCTCGCGCGCCAGAAATGGATCCTACTGCTGGCCCTATTTCTAGAGGTGTGTAGATGGCGAAGAGTGTGAGGGAAAGGAGGAGGGGGCGAAGGAAAGGTACTTATGATTTGCGAGAAAAGGTGAAATGAAGCAAGACGTGTTTGCCATTTCCGCCCGGTGTATACGTGTGCGCCCTGGCTGTGTGCCACAGGCCTTTCATCGGCCCCGGAAGTGAGCACATAACTTTTCCCGTTTTTCCAGTTACTATTCTCGCTCGGGGGCTTTGTTATTGTAGGTGTAGATGAGAGCGGTGCGTGTGCTGGGGGAATGGGGGAGTGAGCGGGTGTGGTGGGAAAGCAAAACGGTGGCAGCACATTTGTTTCAGCGCCTTTTGCGAGTTCCAGAATTCGAGAGCCGCTAAATTTCTGGCTGCTTCTCACCAAAAGCCCCAAGGAACGGAGGATGTGTCGCGAGAGGAAGGGAGGCGCGACGGAGCGTGGAGTGTTTGCAACTTCCGTCGCCCAACAACCGCCACTCGGCTAGTGACATTGCGATGCGTACGTGGGTGCAAAAGTTTTAAGTCGCTGCAGCAATACTCACGAACGCGCACCAGAGACACCCAGTGACAGTGACAGCAGGCTCCGGCTTCCGGCCCCGGTACCTGGTGCGCTCTCGGGATGTTTGTAAACTTTGGGCGGAAAGCCGGATTCATCACGACGCGGAAGACCGTGGTACACGCCTTTGGCACGTCTTTTCTTTCGGCTGGGTGTTTGTTGTTGGTGGGACGCCAGCATAAAATTAACTGTAAATCCATCTGTACTTCCGGACGGTCTTTTTATTTTCGGTCGCTTTCCTTCGGCTGCAACAGCTCCACTCCAACCGGCAGCGATGGTGTGGGTCTGGTGCATGTGCAATGAACTTTGTAAAGTAGAGTGCAGCAACAGTGTCGCTAAGCGAGTGAGCGATGGGCTATAAGTATTTGTTTAATTGCGTATTTTATTGTTAATTGGAACATCAATTCGATAGTTGATTTATATTTAGATCGCGCCAGAAGGTATGCAAATTCGTTACAAGTTTAGATTATTATTTAACCCACGGGTCGGCAAAGTCTTTCTCTCGAGAAGATATTGGTAGGTACGCTCAAAGTACACAAGGACTCGACCACAAAATATCTGGACGGTTTCTACTAGGACTCAACGTCATCATCGACAGAATTTTTAGGAGACTTTTTATCAATGTCTCTTGCCCGTAGTATCTCTATTCATAATGTCATTTATTTATTATCTTCACTGAAATGTTCATGACCTCACCAATACTAACTAGATGTTCTAATGATGTTAAGTGAGACGAGATTGTTGGAGGCTTTCAAGTCCCAGTTTCGGAAGGATATATCCAGATTAGGTAGATGCAACTATTTATCTGACATACATTCCTAAGAGAATCTTTAATTTTTAGCCATCTTCTGTCGCGTTTGACGTTTGACAACAGAGAAATTGGTCGCTAAATGCGTCACAATGTAGAAACAGTATTGAAAGAATATTCCTATTTTTTCTACAATGTTAGAGCATCGGTGACATTAGCTTACCTTGCCAAAGAAGCTTGAAAAATCGTTTATTTTGAATATGTTTCGAGGTCCTTTTCAAGAACAGTGTGCCGACCCCTGGATCTTCTCCATTGCCGACGGTCCCTGTGCATTATCGCTGAAGGAATGGGAATAAAATTGTTATACATTGCATACTTTTGGGCGATCTTTTTTTTTGCGAATGTTAGTTCTTAATTATTTTAATTTGGTAAACATCACTCATACTTAATTAGAATTTGTGTGTCGCTGCTCAAAGATTGCATACATTAAGGGTAAATCGTTTAATTAGTGAGTAAATATTTTGTTTGATAGTTCGGACGGGACTTTAAAAATAATCTAAGTAGCCGCCTAGCTACAAATCTTACAATTGCATACATTCAGGCTCATTAAACGTCATAAAACATAATATATTCCTTCCACTGAGAAAATAAACAAAACCCCATTCAATCATGAGTATCAATCGCATCTTTGTCAATAATCGCGTTCTGCAAACTTTCGAGTCCTCGGAAAAGCAAAACACATCCCAAACATCAAGCTACCTCAGTGTGTGTGTGTTTTTTTTAATACCATATTACCCTTGTATAAACATTTATGAAACATTCGCAATTTCGCGCACACAGCACATGCAATTTTGTCTTGCGGCGACGCTTAATTAGCTTCGGAAAAGTGTTGTCTCAGAGCCAGCAGATTGGGTCCCCAGTTTTTGGTTACACTGCCCTGTGTGTTCTGCTCCCGACGACACACGCACACAGATATGCACACGCTAGAGACGGGCCGTATCGTGGTGTATGCAACCGTGCGCAATAATATTGACATTTTGTAAACGAGCTTTTTTGTGCGTACGATTATCGGCATTAGTTCGGGCATTGCGGTGTGTGGTGTACGGTCGAACATTTGACGGTCTGTCCGGGGCGTTGATGTTTTCGGGTCGGGAACAGGGGGCCGTACAGTGAATAATATGTTCCCTGCCGTTGGTGGCGGACCGGCTGGACGGGAATTGGATTGAGCAAACAGTCGCGTGTGCATCATAAAAGTGATTTTATGCAACTGCTGCCGTGCCAGTCGTGAATGTCCGGTCCGGCTGCTGCACTGCTGCTCGCTGATTAATCATGAAGCCAGTCGTCGGCCCCGAGGTCAGTCCGCGTTTTTAGGTTCAACCGGGGTGCTCTAGTACAGATATTAATGCCCAGTAAAATCGCAGACACACGTTTGACAAATAAGCGCACCAGTGTGTGTGTGTGTGTGTGTGTGTGTGTGTGTGTGTGTGTGTGTGGGTGTGCTCATACGTGTGTCGTACGATCGCTTCTTGCTGTCCAGTGGCGTCAGACCGCGTGCGAACATACGGCAAGCACAGGTAAGGAATATGTGGTAGTGTACGTGGTAGTGCACAACAGGTACACGGCACTCGTTTATCATCCATTGTGCAGCTTCTCTACTCTTTCTCTCTTGCTCTCTCTTTCTCGTGCGAACCCTTGATCATGTGTGTATTGTATCGCATTTCTTTTTCACTCCTTTTTCGTTCTCCGTAGTGGATTACGTGTTGATTTTTTGTTGTTGTAGCTGTTGCCATTGCTGCTTTCATTCCATCAGCACCCTGATTCGCACACACCGAAAACACACGCTAGTGAGTGTTTACTTTGCGCGTGAATGTTGAAATTTCATCGACTAAATATTGACACTGACCACAAACGAGACGAGAAAGATCTTCTTATTGGTACGCGTCAACCAATTCCACGTGTCAACGTGCTCGGCAGGCGGGATGACATTTTATCGTTAACATTACGGTTGGATGTCGGACACCCACACACTTTATTGCACCACGTACCATGGTTGCTGCTATTAGTAAGGCGCGGCTAAATCTGCCTAATGGGTTTGACGCTGGAAGACGCTTTGAACTTTGAGCTACTGTTGAGCGTGTGTGTGTGTGTGTGTGTGTGTATGTGATTTGGGAACTCTTCTTCTCCGTGTATAACCGAAAGCACACCTCATCAACCTAATCAGGGTCTTCATCACCGTATCCGTGATCTAAGGAGATGCGCTTGATGCTTCGTTTGCTACGATCACCCGTCACCAGAGAGGGCCGGTTGATTTCGCTCCCTTGGCACTCAGGTGTGATGGATGCGGTCATCGGAAGGCAACCGGAGGTTGGAGAAGCGACACAAATGCAAACGGACCGGAAAGGATCAAACCTCCGGTGGGAGTGGTACTCCTCACAATTCCACACTCATCTGGTAAGTTCATTTTTCCCTCCACCCCGCCCCCCAAAACCAAGCCGAGCAAGACGGTAAGGTAATACACCGGAGAATAAGAAATCACATATATTTTAATACAAAATACTTCATTCTTATCACGTCCAACGAAACCCCGGATACGGGCACCGTTAGCAGCAGCGCAAAAGTCTTGGCAGTGGTAGTGATAGGAGTGTATCTCCCACCGGTCCCAGACACGAACACCCGGTCCGCCTCGTGCAACCGGTACGATTGTGTGTCTGTGCGCCCGTACACTACCCGTGCACTCGTGTCTCTGCGGTTCATTTGACCTGCCGGTTGTGTGTGTGTGTGTGTGTTTCTGTGTGCGTGCACTTAGTACGTTCGGAGCGAGACGGCAAAACAGGTAGATGACAGGTGTAGTAAAGCAGAATTTGCGATCCTGCACCCCATGGACCTGTAGCGCCAAAAATCGACGACGCCCGTGGCACGCCACAAACTTCGCACCCTCACGGCCATCGGCACACAGGTATGCTAAATAGGGTAATTTGTTTTCACCTTCATCGCACATTTTATCGCCGGATATTGGACTTGTTACAGGACCGGTATGTGGCGCGTGTGTCCGAGATTGAAGGTGAATTGTGGTGCTGTTGTGTCGTTTTGATTCTTCGCCCCGAATGTGAAACTGTTCGATTTGTGACACGACACGATTGGAGATGCAGACACACACACACAAACACAGCAGGAAAAAATGGACAGGAAACATCTAACCGTACTGTCAGAAGGTGGCCGGGTCTTTTTTTTACGACCACCGTTACGCTTTTATGAAGTCATCGGAACGAATGCGACCACACGGCTCCCTCGGCGGTAAAGTGAATTAGAGTGCGGTAAAGTGGAAATAATCATTGGGCACCGGGCACCAACGGTGGATGTTCGAACAATGGGGAATCATTGCGGTAGCCTCCCGTAATCATATCCTCCCATCCAACAAGCACAGCACGAGTGCGAGTGTTTATTATTCCTGACGGTTTTAGTGTGATGTGCGCCTGTTCTGATGTAGCTGCAAGCGGTGGCTAGAAGAATCACACCCTAACACACTAACTGCTTTGCTGGACAGTCAGCAACACTGCAGTTTCCAGCACGACCGTCTTGTGCAGCTTAAGGGAGAGGATTGAAATTAGCTTTCCGACTTTTGCGCCGAGGCGCTTAGTTCGAACCTGTCCGACCGCAACCCGTCCACTATCTCACACGCCCGCCCTACGCCGGACGACCGGTAATGATTTATTTAGAACACAATTAATTTTAAAACAAGTTTGCTGCTCTCTTCGAAACCGGGTCCGACCCGAATCGGCACCGCAAAACAGCAGTTGCGATGAAGAATCCTGCACGCCGGTAAAACTTTGCAAAATCCGATCCCCCGTATACGTAGAATTTCCCCGGAGACACTACTTTGGCTGTTGGTCCGGTCGGCCTGCCTGCCAAACTGCTTCCATCACGTTCCAGGCGAGCTGCTGAGAAGGAAACGAAAATGGGAAAAGTTACGATCGGTAACTTGTTGGTGGATATCGGTTTGGACTCACTGTCGGCTTTCCTGGATCGACTGGCAAGTGTGTTTTGTTTTCCTGCATCTTAAGATCTTGATCACATCTTCAGCTTGTGCTGGTTTTCTGTTTTACCCTTTCTGTTTCCAGAGTGCGTGAGTGGATGTTTGGCGTTTTTTGAACACGATGAAGGAAGAGTAGAAAGAGCGAGAGCGAAAGAGAGAGAGAGAATGGGATAATATTGACAACCCAAGTCGCGTGGTACAATATTTAGCAGCTTTCATCTTTCTTTTTTTCTCCGTGTGACTCTCAAGCCCCTCAAGCCTCCGGATGACGTCCGGAATGACGGCGCAGGAAAGGAAACACACAACATCTGTCTGTTTTGTGGTGACTGTGTGGTGTGGGTTTTTGAAATTAAGTTTTCCGTTTTCACAAACAACGACCGAACGAAAAACAAACTAATTTCCTCACTTTGGGTGACGTTTTCGATACGATGGGACGGTTTTTTTTTCTCTCCCCCGGTTGCTGTTAATGCTTGTTATGATGTTGTGGTGCCCCTTTTTTTTGGGCGTTGTTTTGTTGCAGCTTCTCGACAATGTTGTCAGTTTGACGCAATAGTTTAAGAATCGTTACAGGCCTTACTTTAAATGTTTAAATCTATCAATCAAATCGCTCTTTAATGGTGGCGTAACTCCACTCCGCACGAGCTCCCAAGAGTTGATTCCATTTTATTAAGCCGCTTTCGGAACGAGTTTGAAATTAACTTTATCCAAAACAGTCCTTCGCATGCCTCCTTCCCCGGCAGGGCGTACGAATTGGGAACCGGGTGAAGCGAATATTGTGCTGACCTTCTCGCGCTGACAGTTCACCGGAAGTTCGGCACGGCTAAAAAGTTAGCAACTAGGGCACCCATTTTAAAGCGGAGCTAATCGAAGGAAATGCGATCATTAATGAATCCGGCCCGGAGGGAAGCTCACGGTCTTGGGGAAGTCTCATCAACGGGGGATGGGTTTAAAGCTTGCCAAGCAATTATCATCGGCGCGTTTGGCGTTCGGAGGGGTTTTTTTTTGTTGGTCGGTGTAGAGTTTAATTTCGTTTCTATCGATATCGATTTCGATAGGGAAAGTAAACAAAAGTTTGACGTTTGAACATACTTTTGGTTGATGGGACGCTATACGAAACGTAATGGAAGCAGGAAAATGGAATCAAATGTTACTATTACAGTAGAATGAGCTGACAGGTGTTTTATTTGCTTCGGGAAAAAGGTTTCTAGCTATTACTTTAACCACTTTGCAATTTTTAGTATACATATTGCCTAGTAACATGCAATGGAGATAGTAATACCGGTTTCTTTGGCCAAGTCATGACTGTATTAGCTCAGTCCTGCTTGCGAAACTTGAAACTTGGGCTTCCTTAACTCATAAGATCTATACTACTCTTTACAGATGGGCCACTACACGTCAAGACCAACACATACATCTTCAGGCATCCCGCAGGGCAGTAACCTTGGTCCTTTACTGTTCCGGATATCCATGGTTCTCCAGTAATTAACTATCTCCTGTATGTGCTGGATTTGTTGGAAGGAAATCCACTACCGACCAAATCTTCACTCTACGGTAGGTTCTCCAGAAGTGCCGGGAGCACCAGATCCCCCACGCACCACCTCCGAGCTATGGAACATTATGCGGCAGTACGGTTTCCCTGCGAAGCTGGTACAGCTGTTGAGGGCTACAATGGACGGTGTGCAGTGCAAGGTGAGAGTGTCGAACATGCTGTCGGAATCGTTCGAGTCTCATAGGGGACTGAGGCAAGGGGACGGACTCTCCTGTTTGCTGTTCAACATCGCTCTGGAAGGTGTCATGCGAAGCGCGGGCTTCGACATCCGGGGCACGTTTTTCACCCGGTCTCTCCAATTCCTTGGCTTCGCGGATGACATCGACATGATCGGGCGAACATCTGCGGCGGTGTGCGAAGCGTACAACCGACTGAAATGCGAGGCCGATAGGATTGGATTGAGGATCAATGCGACGAAG
>KZ063695.1:17504-30930 GCA_002091835.1 Anopheles maculatus
TCTTCTTCTTCTTCTTCTTTTGTGGCCTGCTCCTAGGGAGCACGTCTAATAGACATGGCCTGGTGTCCAATCCGTTTCCAGGAAACTCGGTCCATGGCTGCACTCCTCCATCCCCGGCTGCATCCGATATCCCTCAGGTCTGATTCCACTTGATCCAGCCAACGAGCTCGCTGTGCTCCTCTGCGCCTCGTGCCGAACGGGTCGCTGACGAGCACTTTTCTGGCAGGGCATGAGTCCGGCATCCTCATCACGTGGCCCAACCAGCGTATCCTTCCGGCTTTGACGACCGTCAGGATGTCTGCATCGTCAACCAGCTCAACTAGCTCGTGGTTCATTTTCCTTCTCCACACGCCCTGCTCGCACACACCGCCAAAGATAGTCCGTAGCACCCGCCGCTCAAAAATGGCAAGTGCATTGGCGTCCTCCGCCAGCATAGTCCCGGACTCGTGTCCGTAGAGGACTACCGGCCGTATCAGTGTTCGATATATGGCGCATTTCGTGCGTTGTCTTCTGGATCTCAGGAGTTTGTGGAGCCCGTAGTAGGCCCGATTCCCCTGAACAATGCGCCTTCGGATTTCGCTGCTTACGTTGTTGTCCGAAGTTACGATCGTGCCAAGGTAGCAAAACACCTCTACTACCTCGAGATCGTCGCCGTCAACTAATACTCTGCTTCCGAGTCGTGCTCTGTCACGGTCAGAGCCTCCGGCAAGCAGGTACTTTGTCTTCGTCGCATTGATCCTCAATCCAATCCTATCGGCCTCGCATTTCAGTCAGGTGTACGCTTCGCACACCGCCGCAGATGTTCGCCCGATCATGTCGATGTCATCCGCGAAGCCAAGGAATTGGAGAGACCGGGTGAAAATCGTGCCCCGGATGTCGAAGCCCGCGCTTCGCATGACACCTTCCAGAGCGATGTTGAACAGCAAACAGGCGAGTCCGTCCCCTTGCCTAAGTCCCCTATGAGATTCGAACGATTCCGACAGCGTGTTCGACACTCTCACCTTGCACTGCACACCGTCCATTGTAGCCCTCAACAGCTGTACCAGCTTCGCAGGGAAACCGTACTGCCGCATGATGTTCCATAGCTCGGTGGTGAACAGCAGGTGGTGCGTGGGGAATCTGATGCTCCCGGCACTTCTGGAGGATCTGCCGTAGAGTGAAGATTTGGTCGGTAGTGGATTTCCCTCCAACAAATCCAGCTTGGTAGCTCCCGACGAAATCTGTAGCAAGGGGCGCAAGTCTGCAGAAGAGTATTCGAGACAGGATCTTGTAGGCAGCATTCAGGACTGTGATGGCTCGGAAGATAGCACAGTCCAGTCTGTCACCCTTTTTGTACACTGGGTAAATAACATCCACATACAGAAATCCAAAGATCCTTAATTTGTTTAATTAAATAATCCTTAAATTATGCAATTTTCATTTCCTTTTGTATTTATTCATTTCTTAGCAACATGATTTGAAATTTTGTAGTTAATATCAGTTCTTCTCCTATTTTTTCTCCTCGGTTTCTGTTTCATATTACTAAGGATGCTCCTAAAAGCATGCAGTTCGCGTTACAATATGCTATGTTTGTGTTTTGTTAGCAATTTAAAATCGTTTGCTTTTATTATATTTTATATCTTTCTGATTGTTTAGCTAGAGAGATACTAACATTACCAGCTGATAGAGCGGCAATAAATATTATTCACAAACCACACATACGAACAATGTTTGGAATGAAGAGAAAAAAAACCAAACTCATTCAGAGGTGCTCCCGGAAGTATGCAAATTGTAATACAATACAGTTTATCCTATAATATGAGGTGATCTATTAGTAGTTTTAGAGCAAAATTCTACAAATAAATTATTTCTGTGAATTATCTCCGTTCATTAATTATAAAAGCAGTACTTCGAAAGGTTTAAATTTACAATAATACGCTCAGCAAAATTCCTAAAAGTATGCAATTTTGTTTATCAAATTGCATCATTTCTAACATTTCACCAGAATAAAAGGAAATGTTGGTGTGACCTATTTTTGCATCATAATATCAACAATACGCCTAAAAGTATGAAAACCGCAATACAAAATTTGCCCTTTTTTTACTTTGTCTCCCATTTTATTTGGTTTTACTTGCCATTCTTTAACTATTACACGATAATTTTGCCATCTTTTTGTGTTCAACTCTAGCTTGCACTCCAGTGACTGTTGCTTGTACTGTTTGATCTCGTTAAGTGCAATGAAATGGGCGCATGGAACAGTTGCGCGTTTTGCATACACAATCCGATGTGAAGTACAACGTGCGTGTGTGTGTGTGTGTGTGTGTGAGAGGCAATATCGCAAGCTCTGATGACTCTCGAAGAATTTGGTTGTTTGCTGTTTTTCCTTCCAGCTGTGAGGAGACGCATCTGCTGCAACCGTTGGCGTTGGGGCAGATAGTTTTAAAGTGCTGGCCGGACGTTTAATAACATTAAACCATTCAACCATTTAGCGCCATTTCTTCCCCCGCCATTATTATCCTCCATGGAACGTTGCCACACTCGCTCTCGTTCATCCTTGTTTTTAAGCACCACATTAGGATTGTCTTGAGATTGCGAAACCTTCCTCATTTTTTTTTTCGTTCTTTCGTTCGTTCTTTCCACTTCTCGGTTGCCTGCCGAGTTTGCTTGGGTCGTGCTGGTCGGAAGTTTGTAAGCGTTGTCCCTACAGCCTTCTAAACCGGACCGCCCGGTATCCCGTCCCAAGCCTAGCCGACGGAGGGGACATTTATTTTAAGCAGCTTATATTTAATTGTTTTTCCCGAAGCTTTAGCCCGAGTCCGAGTGTGCTCGGACGAACATAACCATTCCGATGGACCGCAGTCTCGCACGAAGGTCAACCGGACGTTGGTGCGAGTGTGGGAGCGGAAGCGGCAGACATGCCCTAAAATATTACAGTATATGAAATCGGATGTTTTAGTGTTTAATTTCGCCATGGCGGTGTGGGCCGGCACGCGCAGGCGGAAAAATCGTTGAGGCGCTTTTGCGGTTTGGGGGCAAACCGTCAGCTCAAGGCCTATTATAGCGTGATCTCGACTGTAAAGACACTTAGCCCGGGAAATGTGGACTGCTGTTATTGTTTGCTGTCGTTTGTTGTCGTACTGGGTCGGAAGTATGGCTCGAGAGCCTGTCGAGACACATCGTACACCTGCTCCGGTCCGCACCAACTCCGCGCCAGCCAGCAGAAGCAAAATCGAAGTCTTGAAGTAATGCGCTGTCGGTATCGTTTAGCTTCATGAATAATAAACAGACTGCACCGACGGGCAGAAACGCATTATACACAGGGCCCTTCCCATCCCGCCCAGAACTACACTTTGCACTGCGAACCGGAGATGTCTCGATTTTCATTTATGACACTTTAAATGTACATCTGGTGTACGAGTTTGGTGAGGTACCGCAGGTTCTCGCCACCATTGCTACCGGCACGCTGCACGATAAATATATGTATATATCCGGTACATTTGGAGAGTTATTCGTAACGTATCAACGTGCAGGTACGCTCGTGTAGGTTCGATAATGGCGAAGATCTGCGGGGCTCGTCTAACTCTGGTTCATGGTACACCATTAGCCGTTACCTTGTGCTTGAGACAGATTTTTCTATGGAAAGGTGTAATGCACACACACACACAAACACATCAAGCATCTTTATTGCCTCGTAAACATTATAGCAAAATCTTGACTTCGTCGCATTCGAATATCCATAACCTCCAAACAGGCAGATAGAGCCGTCTGTCTCGTTGTTGTGGGCGCGAACGAGTCCCATTCCTGCGAATAGTTTTCGCATCTCAGTGCAACGCATTACGCCTTTGTTTACAACAGACATGGTGTGTGTGTGTGTGTCTGATGTTTCAATGCGCTTCTATTCCATTTTTCCCTTCTTTATCCCCATCTCCCTCAGGTCCCACAGACAGGTTGGGTCCGGAACTTGTCCGCCCACCCAGGCTATATCAGCCAGAACTCCAAGACGAAGTGCATCCGGAGCGGAATTGCAAATTGGATCACGGCTTGAATGAAAGCCGGGCTTTTACTGCGAAAAAAAAATATATGGAAGGCAGCGAGCCAGTCAGCAGAATAGGGAGAGTTTTTAATTAGGCCCTCGGGCGGCTTAGTGTCCTCGCTGTTAGTGTCCGCTGTTAGTGTCGGGCGGGCGTGTGTCGCTCGCTGCATTCGTGTGGCGAAAAACAAAAGCCACCTTTCTACAGTGACTGCTCATTGGGAGGGGGGGTAAGGATGTGTGTGCCATTTTTTTTTCTTCTGCTGTTTCTTCCCTCTATCCCTTGCTAAAATCACTCACCCATCAGTGCGTCAAGTGCATAGGGGTCGTGGCATTTATTTCCGTAATGCGTCAGAAACAGGTAGTACTGGGAGCGAGCGAGACAGTGAGAGAGGGTGAGAGAAGAGGAGCAAAAAAGCGCATCCGTGATCCGGGAGTCGGGATGACTCTGGCCGTCTTTGTTGCCATTTAGCCGAAACCGGAAACTATGATAGGCAGCCACGGTACGGTGATGGAGTCATTTGCGGTTCACGAGACTCGGCACATTAACCTGAGCGCTTGCGATATTCCGTCCACTTGTCACGGTTTGTTTTTCTTGCAGTTGCGTGCCATGCCTGATGCTTCTTCGGTTGCTTATCTGAAACATCTGGTGTGCAGTGTTAACCTTAATTTTGTGGAACTGGTTTGTCTTGGTGTGCAGAGATGCCATTAGACCTCATCCAACGTTTTGGAGTTATGAGGTGTTTTTGGACGACCTTAGATCAACTTTTTATGACTCCTTTTATGGCTATGATAGAACTTCTTTCTTCTTTCTTCTTTCTTCTTTCTTCTTTCTTCTTTCTTCTTTCTTCTTTCTTCTTTCTTCTTTCTTCTTTCTTCTTTCTTCTTTCTTCTTTCTTCTTTCTTCTTTATCGTACTTTGGGGGTCAAAATGGAGTTATAATAGATCTCACTCAACCCCCCGTTTACCTTCGGCAGTTCTCAATTACCGCAATCAATTGCCACCGAACCACGACGGGGATTTTGTTGTAGGTTTAAGCATTAAAATTTACATTAAAACGCATCATTGCCCTTTTGCCGCGCAGCATTATGTCATCGAACTCGTTTCGGATCGTTACGGTCTGCTCTCCACTAACCACCATCAGGGAAAAGGTCAAAGTAAAACAAAAACCAACCACCGACCGACGAACCACCTGGCACGGGTCTTTTTTTTAGATTGTTGCTTTGCATGCTTCAAACAACCGGCACAAGTCGTTCTAAACTAAAAAAAACTAAGAAGCGAATCGGTAAAAGCACATTCTCTTTTGAGGAAGGATGTGAAGGCTACCTTTACTTGGTTGATTGTTTTGTTCTGCTCTGTTCCATATCCCGGGTCGAACAACTGCTCCCCTCCCACACTCCTCCTCCTCTTCCTTTCCGCTTCACTATCCATTTGATTGAAGCTCAAGAAAGGCAGGCCGAAAACATGATTTACGTAACCGTTATTGAAAATCGCAGAACCCAGAAGATTGTGTTTGCATTCCACTCGAACCGGGCACCAACAACCGAAACTTGAAACACAGAATTTCTTACCTTCCCTTTGCCACACTCTCCCCGCTCTCCCTCATACCGAGGTCAGTAAAAGCGTCCCCATCATAAGATTTGAGCAAAAAGAACAGAACCCTGCAGCGCGTATGTGTACGTAGGCGAAACCAACTATTTCCCTTGATCGTGTGTATCGACACGCGTCCAACAGCCCGACCACAAACTCCCCGGGCGAGAGTGAGAAAAAAACCCTCACCCGACGACACCCGACGACCGGGATAAAAGGGCTCGGGAAACAAATTTTCCAAATTCATTACGCGACCGGTATGCTGGCTCGTCGCTGCTTACCTGGTGCAAGCCATACGCCGTACAAAACCTTGGAAGCGGACGGAGAGAATCGAACATTTCGATAGATTGGACAACAATAAAGATTGCAAAGTTTCATCATCCGCGAAATAGCGGTCCGAGGAAAGCTGTTTTGCGGGGGAAAGGGCGGTGGGCGATAGGGAGGGAGACATCCGCACCCAATGTGTACAATGTTTTCGTTCACTGTTTGGGCAAGAATACCTCACTCGAAACGCTGAACAACCGTCTTCGCTTGGACACTTTTAGTTAGAAGAAATACTCCTCTGTTATAATATTAGAAAGTTTTTTAACGACATTTACACTATTTTTAAAGCTTAACATGAATTATTTAATCGGTAACGGCTCAAAAATTGCTTAAAAATTGAAAACGAAACAAAAATCTACTACGTAGAAAATAATATTCGAATCGGCGCCTTAAGGTATGCAATACGGGTTACATTTATTTTGAAATTCAACGGACAGCGCTGTGGCTATGGATTTGATCGTTTTTTCAACAGAAACTTTAGCTAGAACCGTATTTCAAACGTTGCCAGGTATATTAGAATATGTTTTTGGTAGACATAATGTTTAAAACATTAAAGGAATAAAATAAAACATTATGTCTTTTACATTTGTTTTTGTTTCGAAAACTTTTTAGATTTGTTTGTTGAATTTAAAATGCGTTTCTGTACAGTAAAAAAACATCGTTAATTCACCTTTTACTTCCCTTTAGTGACGTATTTCCTAATCGCACCTGAATGTATGCAATATGTAAACATTCGGTTTCTAATAGAAATGGAAGGCTTAATGACGCGGCAATAAAAGGTGAGGTTTGATACATTTCGATGAGCAAAATGCAATGAAAACAATAAATAAACTACACAAAAACATACGTAAGTAAATATCTTCGGATCAGTACAATGAAGGACAATAAAATAAGACCATCTTTATGTATGATTTTTAAAACACTGCTTAGAAGTATTTCTATTAGGTATAATTATACCAAAAATTAGGAAAAGCATCATCACCACTTCAACTTGACCAAAAGTGACCAAAATCATTGCGCGAGTGTTAAAAACCTTATCAAAGTTTAAACAGTTTTGGCCATATTTCTTGTTTGCAGCTTTGGTTTGTTTGCCACGGTATTTCCATCGCCAAACAATTCTTTGATTCTTTCTCCCTTCACCTTCTTGTAGCGCTAGAGGTATTGGTGAGAAAAAACTAATGATATAAATATATTATTGAATAAATAAATAACAAAATAAATTACCAAAAAAGTAAATTAATCAATTGATAACAATTGAAAACGTGAAATCGATCATTAATATAAAAAAAGGTTGACAAAATAACTGAAGAGTAGTTGCCCAAAACTACAAGAAAAAATGTTTTAAGTAATAACATTTAGATTTATATAAATTATGGTGACAAAAATTTATTGAACCATCATTAACGCTTTGCTATCATTAACGGAATAAGCTAAAAATGTTTCCCGCATTGCATACGTTTAGGCGAACTTCTTTCCTTCCGCTATATTCTAAAGCGCCTGAAGCGCTGCAATTAGCAAACAGTTTAGTGGCAAGAGATGAAAATGGAATCTTGTCCAGCCAGCGTATCAACTGCACATTGCCGGCCACTGACCTTGCCACGCACACCTACTTAATGCTGCGTTTTCCCTATTATTAGCGCAAATTAAAGATAAAGTGTTCCCGGACCGGTTGCGTGGATCTAACGTTCCCATTGGTTTTCACCAAAGCGTGGGACCCATTGTTGGCGCTCGAAAAAGAAATGAAAGAAAAACCCAAAGGAAAAACAAAATGGTGGTATGAGGTGTGGGAAAACAGCTTCCGCCGTGTGCCCGGCAACGGCAACCACACATACAGCGGCACAAATCGGCCACACTGGGTGGGAAATCGGTCGTTGTTGTCCTGGCAAAGGTTGCAAGGGGGCGTTGGTAAGTAAAAGCCTTCCGACAGCAAACAGCACGGCACCACTCGCCAGCTTCATTGTCATCGGTGGGGGATTGTGTGTGTGTGTGTGTGTGTGTGTGTGTGTGCTTGTGTGTGTGGATTGCATGAGAAATCGTGCTGCTGAATTAATTTCAATGATTATTGTCGGGGAAATATTTTGTTTATTGTTCAAACGTTAAACACTGTCGGCCAGGGCGCTCGCTGGGATGGCTGGAGGTTCGTGGTGATGCGGATCACTACCATCACTACTCCCTCTGCCCCCCCCCTCACCTTCTCCACCTCTCCCCCCTTCCACATTGTTGTTGTTTCCTTTGGGTGCGCGCAGTCGGTACGGGCAGCGGGCATGTTTATGGTTGTTTGATTCATCCTGCCAGCACCACCATCTTTGTTTGCCCAACCGTGGGAGTGCACGGTACCGGTTTGGGAGGTTTTTCGGCGGTTGCCGATTCGCATCATGACACCATCAAACCGCCACATCACTCGTCACATACACACGGAGACACCCCACTCGCCGCGGATAAACAAGAGCATGGCTGGCGGACGCCCGAGAAGGGGGTGGTTTATAGTGTCGTGGGTTTCTCTGTTATTGTTGCACATGTAGAACAACCCTTTCTTCGCCTACCGCGCCTCCTCTCCCTTACAAAACAACCCCGGGGGGAGAGAGTTTTGCATTGTCAAACACAGAAACGCTCATCAGGCCACAATCACACCACAACGGTCGATCCCGCACACGTGAAAAATGTATGCCAACGTTGTGCTAGCAGTGGCTGTGAAGGTGTGGAAACGGTGTGCGGCGATATGCTGCCCTCTGCAGTCCGATTTAACACAAATTCACCAACAAAATAAAACAAATCGGGGTTTTCTGAGGGCGGTTTTGCGTTGATAAATACCGTTCCAGTGCACTGTTTACCCGGTGAAGGTGTCGATAGTGTGACACCGGAATCGTATGAACGGTGCCTGCTGCCTGCTTTACGTTTCATTTACCTGAGGATCCATTCTGGTAGGTATGATGATCGTCGGAAGTCTGGCTTTTTTTTATTGGACCTTATCTTCTTTCTTTCTTGGCCTAACGACCTCTTAGGTCATGCCTACCATTTTTTCTGGCTTACTAGACTAATTGATACCGCATAGTTGGTTAGTCAATCCTCACACTATGGGGGAACGGCCCAGATGAGACTTGAACCCCGGTCCTGCTGTGTGAAGACCGGCGCCGCTATCGCATCACCATCGGGCCGCCCTGGACCTTATCTATTTGAGTTTATTACCTCAGTTTGCTTGAATTCTAGTAAGTGTCGAGGTTTATCAGGCCCAGGAAGTCCTAGTTGAGGTCGAGAATAACTGTGTCTCTCACTCGTCAAGATCTTGTAGAACTTCTTGAGGAATTTTTACCAGATTCCATAATGAACATACCAAGACACGAATGCACATCACACAGAATTCACAGAATATTGATGTTCGAGAAAAGGTTTTGCGGAAAATAGACTAGCTTGAATACTTTAGTACGTCTCGAAATCTAACAGGTATAGGAAATTCTAGTTCTAGATTATTCTACTTGACAAGTAAATATGTCCCTCACACATCAAGATTTTGAGGATCTTCTGTATTCTTCTTTCTTCTTGAGCCTTTGACGATTAAAGATTTCATCTCTTTGTAGTCTTGTAGTTCCCGAAGTTCGCCAAGTCCAGGAAGTCCCAGTTGAGGTCTTCCGAAAAGTATGTAAGACTAAGGAGATAGATACCGACAAACAATTCTAGCTCCTCACTCATCAAGATCTTGAAAGTCTTCTGTACTAATGAAGCATAAAATGAATATTGGACTTTGTCGCCTTCGATTTTGATTATGTTATGAAGTGAGACGTCCAGGTTCTAATACTTTCGAGCTTCCAAAAGGAACTTATCGAGGTATCAAGGCATCAAGTATAGAAAGACAATATTGTAGTTCGAGGTAAGGTTTCTCGGAAAATATACTAAATTGAATATTAAAAGCCTGAAGGCTAAATAGGCTCGGTAAATAGGCTAGTAAGTCTCTAAGTTTGTCAAGTCCAGGAAGTCCCAGTTGAGGTATTTGTACTGGATAAACTACTTTGTCGCTCACTCATCAAGATTTTGAGGATCTTCTGAACTCTTTTTTCTTTGAGAGTCTTTGGGGCCTTCATCTCTTTGATTACGCCTCGATGTAAGAAATTTCAAGCTCCAACTTACCAAGCTATCAACGCACATACCACAGAAAGGAAATGGTGGTGTTCGTGAAAAGATTCATCAGAAACTAAAAGAAGACCTGAAGAAACCCTTAAATCCTTGTAGGTCAGGAAGTTCGTCAAGTCCAGGAAGTCCCAGTTGAAGTCTTTCTACTGCCGAGAAATAAGTAAGACGACGAAAATTGATGCGAACAAATACCTTTGTCGCTTACTCTTCAATATCTTGAGATCCGAGAAGGAGTTACCTAGGTTTTAAGTTGCATATAACATAGGAGCTCCTTATAATCCTCATTGCTCTTGAATAGTTCATCAAAAACTGACAAGCCGTAATCCTTCTACTAATGAGGTTTTTGCTGACAAACAACTCATTCCCAAACTTACATTACTTCTCAAGATCCTTTACTGAGTACGAAGCTGTTATAGGAATTTGTGTAACCAAGAAATTCAGGTTCAAATATTTTCGAGGACTCAAAAGAATACTGTCAAGGTGTTGGGATGAGCTGAACATAACACTTCATCATTATAGTTTTCAGAAGGTATATCGCATGGCAATGATTAGCAGGATCCTTAGAATTGCATGCCTCCTGCTAAGCCCAAGCCGAGTTTTTAAAGTCTTTCTGCACTTTTCTTTCTTCCAGAGTTTAGCCAGGTACGGGAGGTATAGTGAGTAAGAAGTGAGTGTCGAAATATGACTCAAACTGTTCTGGATTGTGCATCGGAACGAAGAAATCTAGCCTCGAATATATTCGAGGTCCCAAAAACGAGCTTTTGGAGGTCTTGGAAAGAGTTTGATTTCTGAACAACAGAACCAGAAGAACAACTGAATGAAACGCATGGCGATGACTAGATAGACCGTCGGTATTTTTCGTCTCCTACTGGGGAGATATCGCCACCAACACTTAACAGAGCTCAACGTATAAGATCTCTGTCTTACTAGTTCTTATAAAGAAATCTCTTTCTGAAGAATGGTTATTGTCGCACCGCTGATGCATGCATTGCATAACTTTAGGCGCCCCACAGAATAATAGTAAAATATTTCCACGAAAGCTTACTTTAAAAAATGCTTCGTAGAAGAAAAACCACTTAACCTAGTTTCCACCTACCAAGCACATTGAAACACCTACAGCCGTGTGCGTGTGTGTGTGCGAAGGACAGAAGACTTCGAACCGAAACATTTCCCGGGGTAAAATTTAATTTTCATTGCACCGATGGGAGTTTTGTTCGATACATAATGATGATCGGCTGGTGACGGTGACGATGCGCACCACAATAACAGGAAGGAAGCGGAGGGAGAACGTGGAGGGAGGGATGTTTCTTATGAGGGAAAGATTATTTGGTTTAATTGACCCGAACGAGAACTTGCCGGGCGTGGGCGAAAGGTGAGCGGTGGGTCCAGTTCCCGAAGACAACACACATCAACTGTCCGAGACGGTCATCGCTGGTGGAGTGGGTGGACCGAGAAGATGGGGAAGGTGGGTGGGTAGAAAGACGGTTGAGGGAGGAAATGAAAGGCATGTGTCAACGGGGTGATTCGATAGTAAAGTTCTCAATCAAAATCTGCTTTTGCCACCTCGCCCATTCTGCGCCCTTCATCCTCTCCTCTCTCTCTCTCTCTCGTTCTCTCTCACACTCACACAGACACCCATTCCCTTCTCTGTCGAAAAGGATCAACCGAGTATTGAGTAGAGGGCGCCACCTAAAAACAATATGACAGCGCGCTCTAAAATTAACAGCTCATGCATTATTCAATCGAACAGACGTTCACAACATTAATATGGGTTTTGTGACTGTGTACGTATGTGTGTGTGTGTGTGTGTGTGTATGTGGGAAACGGTGCATGTCTATTTGGACACGAAGAATCTTCCCCCACCCCCTCCTCCCTCCTTCCCTTTCCATACACACACTCACAGACACCTTGCCAAACCCTTATATTAGTATAAAGTCCGCTTTCGACGTACTACGAAACGTGTGAAAACAGCATCATTAACAAGGCAATGGGGCTGAAAGGCAAACACACACACACACATGCACACAGAAATACACGACAGAAAAACGAGAAGGAATGGAGGGTGGGTAGGGGGGAGGGGAGGCGGTGGCAAACTGTACGGCTCGGTGCGTGCAGGAACCGTTAACGCATAAACATTATTTCGATTTACGGACAAATACATTATGCGTTCCGCTACACTACATTACACACACACGCACACGCATGAAACCTCACTGAACCGTATTGCTATTCTAGCTAGTGTGTGCATGTGCATGTGTGTGTGTGCGACTAGAGGAAACAATCGGAACAGACGAACAAGGGAACAACATCGAGTGCACACAGGCTCGTTGAGGTCACTTAAATCACCACGATGAAGCGTGATAAATCAAACCGGAAACTACATCCCTCACCAATACACAATAAAAACCGGGCGTTACGGGGCCGTGCGAACGGAGCGGGTAAAATCGAAAGGTTAAATAAAACAGAAAATCAGATTTCAAACGAGTCAATCGAGTTCGGATCGGTTCAGTGCGTCCTTGCACTGGTTTTGCATCGGAGCGTTTTGTCCACCGGGTTCGAGGGAAGTATCTTGCCCAAGCGCACACACACACACACATACACACACAGATTCATCCAGCGGTGTGCAAGTACGCACACCGTTTGCACAGTTTCCCATCGCAACAGTCGATGGCGCCTCGAAATCCACAGGCAAACCTGTGCGGACCGAGCACAATACGCACTATGGGTGGTGCCGTGGACGAATGGGGTTTCTGATTGAATTTGCAAGCGATTTAATCTGCTTAAAAAAGAATCACGCTCTGCCGTTGGTAAAACACTGGGCGCCTCCATCGTAAGGTATCAACTACTGGGCGCCTCCATCGATACTTGGGGTCTATAATAATTTAAGTTTGCTTATTTTTATGTGTTTTTACGTTTTGCGCTCTGATCTCAAATACAAACAAGCATGTAAAAGTAGCCTGCACCATAGCATTATACTTTTTTTATAGTTCAAACCATTAGTAGCTCTTAAAAATTGTTTGTTTTAACTATTTATCTAACTTCTTAAGTAGGATATGATTAATAAATATGATTAACATAGTGAAGCTGTCCTTTGTTTATTATCAGTTTGATATGAATTTTAAGCTTATTTATGCATATAATGCTACAAGACTCAGACACGTTAAACTAGAAAAATTTGTACCGACGTTTGTCTACTCGAGTGCTTGACAGGAGTAGCCTTAACATTCTTTTTTTCCCCTTGACGCACCGTTTTTTTAAGGTAGGACCACGCTTCGTCTTTCATTTTCCTAGTACACAGTAAAATAGTCACTTCTGTTATAAGAAAATTAAGCAGACTCAACTTCTGGTGGCTATAGTGCGTCGGAAGAGGGAGAAAAA
>KZ063696.1:0-13454 GCA_002091835.1 Anopheles maculatus
GTAGGTTTCGCTGGCGCAAATGTTGATGCTTCATTAAAGTTACAAATTTGCGTATACTTAGAGAACAGTTTTTGAGAAGAAAACTTGCCGGAACACATCATGGTACAGATTTCCTACACCTAAAACCAGAGTTCCAGAGTGTTGTACCGAATTTGGCATAATGTTCATAAATAACATACCAAAACGCTCCTTCTTCGCTCGATAGATCTTGGACATCAATTAAACATTAGCTGGCCGGTGCATGAGCCATGTTTTCGAAAATGCACCCCTTGCTCCCCTCACAGCTACCCCTGTCCCGGTAACACCGAAAACGGGGCGATACCATTTTTAGACAACATTTTCCAATCGGTAGCCTGCCGACGTCAATGTGTGTTTGCTTTAGTTTTGAGGCTCGTTGGTTCGACGAACCGCAGCCGCAACCAGCTCGCCAGGCATCGAGGATCCGGGGCGTAAATGTAGCGTCAAATGTACGCCTCCACCCGTGAAAATCTCCAGCTCCTTCTCTCCGCGTTCCTTCCCCTGAGGCCACACCTGACCAACCGGTGGCCGCCGCTATCAATCAAACACTTGCCGTATTTATTCTACGCGACGGAAAAACCATCCAAAAACTGGGCAAGAAACGATCGGCTAGAGAAAGAGAAAAAAAGGCCCCCGGAACGTTAGGTCGCGTTTGGTTTTATCTGTTTTCGGTATGAATAGGTATCAATCAAAGTCGGAACTAATGTGAACGAGCCCGTTTCGGGAAGCTGTCAAATCCTCCACCGGAACAACTTCAACGTATCCGAGGGAACATGGCAGGGGGAAGGGAGGAGCGAGGTTTGGCTGGAAAATCAATTCCAAAACCTCGGAGCTAATCAACAATGTGTGCACGTGGTGGATAAATTTAGGACGGCGTTTCAAAAGTCGTTAAAGTTTCAACTCACTACACTTGCCAGGCCATATCTTACACATGGAGTGTTGCTATTACTAACATTTGTTTTAGTTTCTGTAGAAGAAGAAAAGCCAATCCGGATTTGATCGCAACCAGTGGCTTCTTCTTGGACATTGCGTTCGTTAAGTTCTCGATGATGTTTTTAGACGATTCGTTTCCATTTCTTATGGACAGTTAGATATTGCGCAAAGAGGTATAAATTGCCAAGCAAACCTTCTCATAGTATAAACTTCAACTGTTGGTAGATATAGATAGATAATACGTTTGATAAGATACTTTCAGTTTTAAAGGTACCCAAATTTTAATGATAATAAAGAAAATCTGAGCTCAAATTAAATCTAAAACGAATCAAACAAACATTTTCAAATAGTTCATTTTCGTGGTATTCATAACCATGATAGCTCAAAATAAATGTATGGCGAAATTATTCACATTTACTTACAGCATGATAAGAATATTCTCAAATGAATGTAGAGATTTAAGCAGAGATAATTCTGCTGAAGAAATGACTATAACTGAGTCTCAAACTGAGAAGAGTGAACAAGAGCAATAGAACAAGTTGAGTAGAATGCTTTTAAACGCGTATAATACGAAAGGATATATTTGGATATAAAATTACGGATTACCTTTACTATGGATTCAACTGAGCATGTTGATTGTTGATCGCACCCAAATAGACAACCATATAAGACACTCGGTCGAAAAGGATGATAAGTTACTTATGCATCCAATCATAAAATTCGTGTTACATGCAACCAGGCGGAACAATTTGTAATTGTTTTAGAATATATTACAGAAATAGTTGTGTCTTCCGCTATGCCCAAATATCACAAGATGTATGCACACGATCATTTTATTTTCCAATAAATTTAAATACAATTTTAGTGCGAGGCAGCGTATAAAAGTGTTAAAGCAATAAAATTATGCGTCATAATTTCAGCCCTTCATAATCTTGGACTATCATCAATTCGTCCACATCGGTCATCTTGCTCGTACAGCAATTGACAGCGGTTATCCCATCAGCTCCCATAGGGAGATTTTCACAAGTCAGCAAGGGCAAGTTGCTTTTAATGATCCGAAAAAGCGAGACCCATCGACGAGGAACTGACTTTACGAGCGACGAGGTACGTCTGCTTGCCGAACCGCAAACCCGACGATCGATTAATCAGCCCAGCCTTTTGGTGTTCATATATGTTCACCCCCCACTACGATCGCGAGCATAAAACATTTCCGAGGCACCTGTGAATTTTAACTAGACCCGGACGAGGCCAATGCACGATCTAGACACCGGCTTAGACGGGACCAAACCGACGTCCTAGCGCACCTACACACGGGGTTGGCGTTTCGGGGCACCTGTTTGAATGCTGTGCTGGCGAACATTGTGGCGCTTTGTGACGGTTTGTGCCCTGCGGACGGCTCAGGTGAAGCGAGCGAGTACAGTGACGCACTGCGACGATCACTGAAGCATATTGAGCATCATTAAGGATCCACTGTAGCGTAGAAAATGTTCAGCCATCAAATTATTGTGCAGAAGGTTTTGAAAAGCATTTATATTTAAATGTTTTGCTTGGATGCATTGTTTCTGGGCGAATGTTGTTTTTTCGAGTGCTCCCTGTGTGCGCGTGTGTGTGTGTGCGAGTTTCGGTCATTCTTTCGTTTTCTACTCAGATTGTCTTTATGTCCGCAAACGGTAAGACGCAAATGAAGTTTGATGGGTGAAATAACTCCGAACTTCTTTCTTAGTACCAAGAGTTTTAGACCTACCGTTTGAGGTTATGGAAATCTTAGAGATTGTATAGGTTTGGAGCAGTTTTGAAGCTTCATCGGTAGGAATTATTCACTCCACTCGCCGGAGAAAGCACATCTCCCTCATTAATGATGAACAGTTTCGCAATCAAGCAGCTAAGTGAAACATACTCCTTCGGCTAACCAGCATGACATCAGGTCCCGCTGCGCAGTGCACAGATTTAACTCAGACTCCCCTGCCAAAGCTAGCCCCAGTGTGTCCATCCACCCACACCGTGCGCACACTGAGCGAATGAGTTAATCTAAATTACCAATCAACCCGAATAGCCACCGTCACACATTGAAACTACTTCCAGCAAACGGCAAACCATGTCCAATGGGCCGTACATGAGCCGAATCGGCTTCGGTCGGAAGTGGCCAAACGGCTTATCGTCGGCCGGTGGTTGTGCGCATTAGCTTCAAGTGTGAAAATGAAATAAATTGATTACAGACAGCAGATGGATAGCTCCGGGGGCATTTAGCTCGCGCCGGATTGTTGTCCGGATTGTTTATTTATTTTACATTTTTTACCATCCGTGTCCATTGTCGGCTGGACGCTGGTGTCGCTCGTCCGCACACAAATTGCGGAAATCCAGGAACCTTCAGCGGGGCTGCGGGTCGTCACCGCCATCGAGGAATCTGGCGCATAGATCTGGCCAGATGTTTGCCTATGATAAATTGGCCAATTTAGAGGGAATTTATGATACCGGCCCATCGAGGTCAGGGAGCGTGTGAGTGAGCACGGGCGAGATGTTTGCAGATTGAGCCTGATAGACGGACGCACCGTCCGTTTTTGATTGGAATTTCATACGTGGGCGTTACGATCGTGTTCGTGCGATAGCTGGGCTCGATGCGCTGCAACCGAGCTCTTAATCGAGAGGGATGAATATTTGATGAGAGTCGCCGCGGTATCGCAGACCGGTGGCCAATTGGCCCATTGGCATGTGAAGCGAAGCTGCGCTGGTACAAGGTGAAGAAAGGATTGAAGACATCGAGAGGATGTCGCTGCCGGTTCAATTGTCGCTTCCTTTAATTTATGCGCCGGTTGACACGGTTTTGCGGAACTTCTTCTGGCAAGTCCGTTCCCGAGCGAAACCCGACTTTTATTGCATCGACTGGGAAGAGTTCGTAATTGCAATAATTAACATCGAAATAATCTCGCCGAGTAATGTGCGAGTGTTCGCCTGTGTTCGTATCACTTTCCAATGACTTCGCCCGTATGGCCAGCAAACACACGTCCGGCTCGTTACGAATCGCACACGAGTTGCTTATTATGTGTGCCGTAGAGACAACGCCCTACACTCAAACGTGAATATTCGCCGAAGCACGCTGCTGGTTCAATATTGACACATTCCTTTTCGCTGAAGAGCATTGTACCGGCTCGAGCAAGGACATGACCCACTCAAACCCGGCCCTACCCTGATGGTGCAGCCTATGGGCGTCCGATGCGCTGGTGCATGTGCAAGTGCAGTTTTGATCCTTGCAGCGCTCGGCAGAAGTGGCTACTCTCATTTGTGCGCCAGCTAAACAGCTCGCCGGCTGAAGTGGATATCATAATCGCAGTCCGTCCGCCTGTGCACCGGATGCTCGGTGTTGGAAAACGGAAACGAGTCGCACATCGCAATGTATTTTTCTGCATCAGTGCCGATCCATCCATGGCGGGCGCAGGAGACCACACCAGAGCGCAGGCGACGGACGGACGGACGGACGGAGTTCGCATGGTTGTTCGTTTCGAGATGTTTGCTTATTTTCATATCATTAAGCTCGGACCGGGCATCGTGGGCTTTTCCACCATTAGGTTGAAGTGTTGATTTGTTCTTGTCCCCGTTTTCGAGCCTATTTGTTGGTCCATTTGTCGACTCCAGCGCCAGCTGACGTCCTTTCATTGAGTGGGGGGCCGTGAAGTCTCGGGCTCGTCTCATTAGCCAATTTCCTATTGTGGGGAACGTAGCTACAAGCACCGCCAGTTCATCAACGATTCCTTCTGTACTGCAGGGTATCCGGGTTTTCGGAACATCGATTGAGACCGTTCAAAAATTAATCATCAACAATTGAGTCCTTAGCGTGGTTCCTGAGCTGAAACGCTCAATCTGTCAATCAAAGTGGCAATGTGGTGGAAAACAATTTCAACACAAAATTCGCTGGTATTTTTCGCACCCCAGGACCAGGGATGCCGCAAAACCCCGAGTCCCGAAGTACTGTTCCTTCAAAGAGTTCAAAGTGAAAACGGCTCTCGGCTCTGAGTGGTTGGCCCGAAGCACTGAAGGACATAATTAATCATGAGCGGTTGGCACAAGGTTTGGCGTGCTGAAATCGACCGAAACGCGCCATCACCCGCATAGCCACGATTTCGACCATTCGACACGGTTGCCATCGAGGAATTGCACTTGCCGGAGAGAAAAAAGGCACAGAGAGACCTGCCGAAACACTTTAAGCGACAGCACAAGCAGGGGTTGTTGCCGCGTTCGATGTAAATAAATCTACACATGTCACTGTGGGCTTTCTCTGGAGAGGATTCTATCCCGACGCAAGGACGCTATCGTTCGACGACAGGATACGGTAGAACCTTGAATATCGCAACTGCCACTGTCTTCTATTTGGAACTCGCTCGGAATGTGTCTCGGTGGGAAAATGCTTTAAAATTTTCACCAGTATATTTGCATTTTCGATAAATTATGTAGCAAACTCTCGTTCGGCTCAGGAAGATCTGCTCCGGAATAGACAGAACCATAGGACAACAAATGTATCGCTTCCTTTTGGGGAAAGTGGATTTGGTTCACCCTTTTTTTGTTTTACTTTGCTTCAATTGATTTTCTGGAACATTGATAGTCGAACGAGAAAACGGTTGGCAGACACTCAATACAGCATTTTACATACTTAAACAGTAAGTTCGTAAAATAAAAAGGGGAAAAATGGCGTCGGAATTTGGGAGTTGATATTCATGACAATGATGGAGACATTTGATGTACCCGTGGACTCTGTTTCCTATACCCATCGTTAGACGCATCTCCCTTAAAACCTTCTTCAAGACTTTACACACAGTTTGTTGCGCTTCTATGTGTAGTTTCGGCAACTGCGGCTACTTCGGCAGGTCCCATTTTTGGAGGGCTCAATTTATGCATCGCGAACAGCGTGATGCGGCTGGATTTGTGTCGACATTAAATTTTATTGATATTACTACCGTGAAGGTGTGAGATCGCAGCCGGATAAGCCGGATCCGAGACAAGCTTCTCGCGCACTGTTTGTGCGATAATCAATTTCAGAAAATTCAAAAACCGGTCGACTGGTGATGATCGTTCCAGGGCTTGGGTACTTGTATAGCCTGTTGCATTGCAAATGATGCAACGCCTGCTTCATCACGGCGTTCCGCGGAGCATCGTTGGCCGTTGTTTTAATTTCTGATAAGACCTACGGCCACAGACAAGCGAACCCCACCGGTTCCACTACGGCGTACATAAAGCTCTATCACGTGCTAATTGCCGATACTTTTGCACCGCCATAAACCTGTCGAATGAGCCTTTCGAAACGATCGTTCCATAGATGTCCTGCTTTACTTAAGTGCCGAAGTGGTCGGGCGCTGTGGCGGAAGCATTTCTTTCGTTTTGTTGCTTTTAGGAGAAGCTCATTTACGCTTCACGAATCACCCCAATGGAAAAATGAGCGAGTTCGGTACGCGAGTTCGGTTTTGTAGTCGGAATGTCGACCTGCAACACATTATATTTTATCCCCGAATCAACGCATGTACACACCGAGTTAACGCACGAATGCCACCGGCACCCAGCTGGAATGCAGTGCAGTGAGCATCGTTCTGCGGACAAACCGACAAACCTTTTCGAGAGATCACCCCGAACTACTTCACTATTTGCGGTAGTAGCAAGAAACTCTCCCGATCGCCGACAGCAACACATAAGACACACAAAACGGCCGGCACCAAGCGACAGACACACCGTTTCGGTTGCATTTCATAAATAAATCAAATAAATTTAAAACAATTCCTCCGAGACCCCCGAAAGTGCGCATGCCGGATTGGGCTGAGCTGGATTTTATTCAATCTTGATCGTAAAAACCTCGATTCGTTGTCGTGAACCGACCGACTGACCAGCCACTTGATGGACGACCATTGGTGGCCGCATGTAAAGATGAGTGAACTTGCCACCCTCCCGGGGTTTTGGGAAGTCGCGGGAAACAATTGGACCAAACACACTCACACTTCACGGAGGAGCTTTACGGACCACTTCGGGTTCGAATTTCGAGACAATACTTGCAGGGGCAGGGCGGAGATGGCTGTGAACGGGGGAGTGGTGGCGTGGACGCGCACAAGCGAACCGTGGTTCAAAAACAAATAAAATGTAACTGAAAGATTATCATAGATTAATTTCCGGAATAAATTAAAATATATAATAAAACAACACAACACACACACACACACGTACTAGCTGTGGGTCAGTGGAAAATGGTCGAGTCGGCCCAAAGAGATCTATCAAAGTGAAAAGAAAGACCCGCGCAGTCTGGATTGACTGGAAAACAAAGGAAAAACCTACCCCTAGCGATCAGATTCCGAGGAATGAAGTTGGGACTGACATTCGGTGTGCGACGAAAGGTGGCGTAATGACTGATGGTTCCGCAGTCCACCTGACGCAAGGCTCGGGGTGGCCCAGCTTTTGGTGAGGCCGTAGTTGGAAAATTCCAGCTCCAACACGGCCTACGCTTGGAGGGCTTCTTGCTTGTTTCTTCCTGGTCACGTTGCACGACACTGCTCCACACAACACGTAACCGAGCCAGTTCAAAGAAAAACTTTGCACCACACAATAGAGCCCGGGCTAGACTCCCGGTGTGTCTCGTGTCTTGTCGGGGTCGTGTCGGACATTGTCGGAGATGTAAAATCAATTTGCATCAAAATGGCAAACGGAGCTCGTTCGTTTCGTTCATTTCGGGGCGACCGGGCGATGATTAATAATTAAACAAATGGCCACCACTGACCGGTGGGTGGAAGGGGAGAAGGTGCACAGGCGGGGGGGGTTTCCAACTGACCAACTCAATGATGCATTAATGCAAATCCACATTGAAGCAGGCCGAGTTTACGATCGGCCATTGAAAGATGCTCCACTTACCGAATCAAGACAGGGTAATAATCCGTTGTTTATTACCAACCGGGGAGGCCGCGTGGATGGGGCGAGGAGGAAGGGTTCGTGAGGGGGTGGTACACGGTATACAGCAACAGGTGCACGCACACCAACTGGAACATGTCATAAAGCAGCGAAGCGAAAATTTATTCTTTCAAATAATTCATACACCATGAGATTCCTTGCCGGCACTGGCACTGGCCGCTTTTCTTCTCGACGGTGTGTGCAAGATTTCCCGACCAGTTGTAGTACCGAACGATTATGATGATCCGGTTGATATTTTATTCATAATTTGTAGCATTTTTTTTGTTGTTGCTTGTTGTGTTTCGTCCGGTCGGCAGGAAATCATTGTCGTCCGCGCTGCTCATTCAATAATCGGAGCAATCGGAGTGTGTTGGCTTTCGGATTTTCCACCATAAACCTTTTTGTTTCCCTTAAAGGTTTTTTTTACCGATACTCGAGATTGCGGCGCGATTTGCTTATTATTCAACTGCGTCCATTGCGCAGTGGCTTGCGTTCCGATCGCAAAGATTAATCTATGATCTATGTTGCACCGCAGTTCACTAAAACCCGCCTCATAAACATTTCAAAACCGACGATGGTGTGCGCGCACCACCGCCGTGTTCTTGTGTCCGGGAAAACCGTTCTATCCAACACCACTGTTCGGCGGCAGGCGTATGAAGACGTCTCACGTACGGCCTAACTTACGACGGCTCAACGCGCGAAGACATTGACAATAAATACTTCCAAAGCGAAATGGCAAATGAATACACCACACACGCAAAAAACAAGGAAAACAAATAACAACAGCACGCCGTCTCGGTGAAAATGCGGTGCGGTTGCGTTTGGAAATGGTGAGAAGATGGTGATATCGAAGCGAGAGCATCGCGGAGACAATCTGAAGAAGCACATCTGGAAGGGATGGACGCTGGGGACAACGGCGACGGCGACGACGACAATAAATGTTCGACTTTTGCCTTGACAGCAGCAGTAGCAGTATGCCGGAACGGGTCTGCTGATATGTTGATGCTGCCACGCCAATGTTCCAATGAGATGTCCTTGTTCGCAGCCGTTGTTGTTAATTTGTTCTTCCTCCTGGCGTCTGTGCCCCGCTCCAGACTCGCCGGTGATTGGCGAAGCGTGTGAGCACAAGGATGTCCGTATCTTGTCTTGTGCATCGAATAAAAGGTCAGCCTCCCAGGTCCCGAGCGTCCGGGCCCTGCTGGCACCCGGTAACTACCGACTGTGCGGCTACCAGTGTTGAGGGCCATCAATTCCCATTTCCCATCGCGATCCGGTGCGCTCGGGGGTCGTGCATAGGAAGCGGGAACTCTTCGGGCACCGAGCACATACGATAGCCATGACTGGCTTCGCTAAACAATAAATATCTTGGACCATATTTTATTACTGCCGCGTACTGTGACTGTGGACACAGTGGGTCCACGTCGGGGCTCGAATGCGGCGATTGGCGATGGCCGAATGTGTACGTGTGTGTGTGTTTGTGTGTTCGTGGTCCCGGCACGAGTCGCGGGATCCCTGCAAAAAGCGTTCTGTCTCGGTTTGTTCCACCGGAGGGATTCCATTGTCACATGTCGTTGTTGGCAATGTTTTCGGGATGTCAGTGTTGCATGGTTCGATGACAGGGCACGAGTCGTTGTCTAAGGCGAAAGGCGAAATCGAAGATTCTGGATTTGCTGTTACGCTTAACGGAAGGCAACGATGGATCTAGATAAGAAAGTTTGCATCAAATATTAGCTAGTTATTTTAAAGTTGCTTATCGACACTTCAGCTAAAGACGTCAAAGTTGAACCAAAGGACAACCATTCAGAATACATTAGCCGGTTCTTGACATCGAGGATCTTAAACCTGCCAAGCAATGACCCTCTGCAGATATATTTGAGCAACCCTCAGTAAGCCAATTGTTCCAATAATTTTCTCCATTGCTTTTCGAGTGTTTTCTCCTGAAATAGTCATGAGTTTCACTATAATTTTGAGTAGAAGTTATGTCAATTGCATCCCATACCGTAACGCATCCATAAACTCGAATAAAATACTGCATCCATGCGTTATTCTGTTTCATGTGACTTACCAGAAACACAAGTGTGCTGCAAACTCTTAAACTCTGTATCAAACTGCCACACGATCATGCTCATTCAGATGGAGAGTAAAAATCGCCACAAACACTTCCGGTCACGTGGGCCCAAGTGCAGCAACCGGAAAAATATGCTCTCGCGCTTCTCGGCTTTTCCCATCCGTGCAGATCGGTCAATCATCGCTTAACCGATGATACCCAAAACCTACAATTCCGGCCTCCATGTTAGCTGCAGTTCTCGGTATGCCCCGACGCGAGTGTTAAGTGTTTTCTGACAGGTCGTATAAATTCCACTGCAACACTTGCTCGGCGCACCTGTGCACACCAACTCGAATGCGTTTAGCAAAGTCGTGGTTTATCTTTTGCTTGCGTTTATAAATTATCCTTCTTTTCGCGAAGAACTGGCGCGAGCGCACGCGTTTCATTGACGAATATATTAGAAGCAGCGCTCGGTCGGTCGGACCGGTGAATTTGGATGATTCGGGCTGCTTGTTTGTTTATGTCAAATTCATAGGAAAGCCCGGAACGGATTAAAATAAAAGTTTTGCTCCACCGTTGGTGCGTTGGGGGGTAGCTTTTGCGCACCCGAAAACACCAAACAACTCCAACGACGACGATCGTTTGGTAGAGGGCGTCACGCTCCTCCCTGTGTAGCAACGGCCGTGGAAATTGATTTGAAATTCTAATTAACAGCCGCCAGACACAAAAAGGTGGCTCGGTGCGTTGATTGCCGGAGTAACGCCTCCCGCTACTGGTGCGACGGATTAAATGTGGCTTGTCGTTCGAGCGATCTCGTCTGCTCTTCAAGCGGTCCACGGTGTGGTCTTTCGATGCGTCGTCTTAACGGTCACTTGTCATGCGGGAGATGGCTTTGTGCGCCGCCGGACAAACCGTACTAAATCATAACTCCATTCCAGTCGCACCTTATCTGGCTGTGTTTGCTTTCGTGGATCAGTGCATTCCGCAGCCATCGCTTAGGATGAGCTTTTCTTCTTCCTGTAGATTGGTTGCATCTAGCGAGGAGCTGGCGTGAGGCAAAATGGCGTGATGCTTCAGAAGAATTCTTACCACAAATTTAATCGCTATCAAATACAATGCAAGCGATAGAATGCAAGTACGTCTTCCAACGAACGAAGTTTACAGAATTACCTTAGAATCGCAGACATTTATTTTGTTTGTTGAAATTTGGCTAAGCGAGTCTACTTAGGTATACTAATAATCATACAAAAATCAATACGATTCATGCCTAAAATAATTCTAGAGAAAGCAAGTCATTTACTCCAAAGCATCTAATGTACAGAAATCCGTTAATTACCCAAGACTGATAAGTTCCCAATCTTGCTGCTTTCCCGCCTGCCATTTTCTAATCAACTCCTCCCGAACATCCCAACGACAACAAAAAAACTCCAAACAACACGCGACCATTTAACAATTCAATTTAACTGTCATTTTTCACGCCTAGTCTAAAGTGCTTCAAGTATTTAGCAAACACTGGGAAACAAGCCTCCCATCCAGCAGGAGAAAAGCCAGCGAAAAGAGACGACGCATAAAACGCCTCCGATCGAAACCTGACACTTTCGCCGTGGAAAAGCACCGTGCACGTGAGCGTGTTGTGTTGTGGGCTGCCGGAACGATTCTAGGAGCGTGCGTCAAACCGGCTTCAGCGAGTTTTTTGTCCTCCTGCCCCACCAGGAAAAACCGTCCGTAACGCAAGAAGCAGCAACCACGAACAAAAAAAAAAAGTCATTCAAGTCTTTCGTCCCTTCTTCACAACTTTAGTGAACAACATCTTCCCTCGACCGCGACCACCATCAGTAACCGGAGATGAGTTCGATTCACCGGGTGGTGGTTTGAAAATTCTTGCCCGTACCTCCCAGTCCTGGGTGATCCTTAGCATAGCTTCCGGTCAGGGCAGAGCGAGCCGAATGAATTAGTGTTCCAGGGCGGACAGGAAAGGCAAAAAATGGCAACCCACCCTCGCGGACGCAAAGAAAAGCCACAAGCATTTTCATGGATTATAAATTCATGGCTAATATTGGCGGTGCTTGACGGATGCCTCAAAAGACGGTGGGTGACATAGGGAGAGGCAACAACCACAAAAAAAAGGACACCCGTGGCAAAATGCGACCAAGTGGAGAGATTTTACATGAATCACTCCGAGCGCATGTTTGTATGTAAGCCGTGTGATGGTGGCCACCATCTTCGATGAGCCATTTAGGTAGGGTGTGGTATGGTGTGCAGCGCAAAGAAAAAAATAAACGGGAAAGTTTTTCTTAAGTCTTCGCTTTGCCCTTTCTGCCTACTGCCTGCTTCAAGCGTTCGCTCACGTGGCTCACGAAGGATGTCCACCGATAAGCGAAAACGAAAAAACTTTGGATAAAATGCAGCAGCGCAACGATCGTTGTCAGGATTTTACAGTCCAGAAAGGAAGTGGAAAAAATGGCGAGCGAGGGAGAAAAAAAGTTATCCCATCTGGAATTCGGACACCCTCCGTCCGATCCGTCGTCGGCTAACTTTTGCTCTTTTTCCGAATGCAATAATTAGTATTTACATCTTTTTATCTCTAATGGCGCAATGTTTAATCTCGCTTCGGCTCACGCTCGTCATACAGCAAGGGGCGCGAGCAGGATTAACATGGTCCAATCCACTTCGTGTCCCAGCTGGCGGCTAGTGAGTGAGACGTGTATTTTTGGGCTGCAAATGTGATGGCTAACGACTTGCTTGGCAGGGCGACACGATGTTGCTGCTGGTTCTTACTTACTTCTCGACATCTCTGCGATGGTTTATTTCTCCAAAAGAGCCCAAAGTGTAGTCGAATGTCCCTCTTCTTAACCCTTCATTCTCGGGTAGTGCCCAAACCGTTTTGATTCCGTAACTAGTATGCAGCGAGGCATGTCTTGTGAATATCCTAAAGGCTTCAAACAAGAATGAAGTTATAGTCTTCGTCGACCATTTTATTGGAATCAGTCATAAGCATTGATGATTCTAATTAAGATATCTATATGACATCATTTCGATTTTCAAAAGTAGCTTTCGCCTATAGTACGAAAGTGTATTAACTACGTTGTACAGCATGCAATGAGAATTTTATCAGAACTTAATTCGGGATGTCATATAGTGTACTGAGGCCACCTGTCAGGGACATGTCTGGTTAGCGTGAGATTCGAGGGTACCCGCTCGGTGGACTAAACAAAAAAGCCGTCTTGACTGACAGTCTTATTTAAAGCTTGTGATGTGTTGTAGAAGGCTTCCACTACATCTCTGCAGCAAGCTCGTGTTGTAGGAACCCGGCAAGCTTCATCGATCCACTTTCAAACGCTTTCTGGGCTATAACAAGTAGCTAACTTAATTTTGATCACTCACCGGTGCCACGCGATCCGTGCTAATTCCCCAACGATGTCCCAACGAAACTTGTCAACCGCAGATCTCCTCGTCCACGGTCGACACCGAGCAACCAACCAACGCGTCCCAACCGGTGGAAGGAAGCAAACCAATTTGTGACTCATGTCACATGCTTTATTTT